>CALYDF020003391.1:0-33588 GCA_944474145.2 Dicrocoelium dendriticum
GCCATCGGCCATCCTAAATGGAGGAACTCCTTGCCTCAACTTTCTTAGGCTATTGACGTGCTTGTACAGCAGTTTGTGGATAGCACTAAATGTTTCCACGTTGTTCTCATGGTACGCAGCTTTGTCTTCTATTAGCCGTTGCGTACACTGGTTAGGTTGGGCTATGTAGTTATCTCAACTTTCTGCTCCTAGAGCGACTCTGTACGCTCACTATGATGCAGTGCGTACTGTCATCCGTTTTTCATTTCGAATTCCAACGTAAGAAACATATTTACACTTACTGCGAACCCTTATCTCTAAAGCCACTGCAATCAGCCAACTGAAATTGTTGAGGAAATCTAGACAGTCGACTTCCGTGGGTTATTCGGCAAAGAACGACTAAATTGTTACGCTGACGAGCTGGGATAATCAACCATACAGTGTGAAGTTTCGCACAGTCTCATGGTTCTCATTCCAATACCCTGCATATCAGAAGGATTGGAGTCTGATACCCGAGTAATCAATGCGACCCAACTGGCGGTCTAAAATCTACACATCATTCATATGCTCCTTGCTGATAAACACTAGATCCAACACTGATGACTGGTTAACTATTCTGAAGCTAGTGGGTAATGTGGTGTGATTGTAAGGAGGAACAGTAATTTTGAGTTGTTTTAGATCGGCTTTGAATTGTTCCCCGAACTTGGCAGGTGTTCCCAAACTATGTACCTTGTAATCACGCATAGTAATTATGTGAGTGTACCTCTGCACTAGACTGCATCTTATGGCAGCCGCTAGATGTCACTCCTTTTTGGGTATAGAATAATATATATTCATATTCAACACTATACCAAGTACAATCTAACTGGCTCAGTCCCCACCAGATAAGAAAAATGGATAGCTTGAAAGGGAATAGATCTGTTATGGTAGAAGATTCTCTCTTCAAGTGCGCTACTGCGCACGGTCTTTGGCCATATCCTCCAGGGTTCTGCAACCAAGTGTACTCGGGGACATTTGATCTCCAACCCGGGAATCGGAAACGCCCGACAACAGAGAGCTTCAATGTTTTGCGCCTTAACACATTGAATCCATGTTTTACATTGCCCTCCTTTTCTTCGCCTTAAAGCTACGCTTGTGCTTTCAAATAGGGCCCGTCGTGGTAGCTGTTGGTTATGCATGCGAAGCACATGGCCAAGCCAGAAATACCTCCGCAGCGTCATGACGCTATCATTTGATCGGCGGAATTCTATAGATCTTAATACTCGCTAACCTATTTCCTCATTACTGATATGGTGCTGCTATCGAACACCAGCAATGCTTCGCAGGCAATGGTGCTCGAAGACTCATAGTCGCTGAGAACCGCTTTTGCGAAAGGACCAAGTTTCACAGCAGTACTGCAGATGCGCTCGTACGTTGGCATTATCAAATTTTCCACTGCGAGTGGGGCTGCGATTAGGTAGAAGCCACAGGTGACGAAGGTTAGCAGAAGTGACTTTAGCTTTGGAGACGCGCACAGAGATCTCATCAGTAAAACCGCCAAAATTAAGACAACTCCCAAGATAAATGAATTTGTCGACCACTTCCGACGGATCCCCCAAAAGTGTGATAGGAGAACGTGCGCTTGGCCAGTCCTTGGGTGGAACACAGCTCAACCAACTTCGGTCGGCGGACTTCTCCAGCCTGAGCAGCACATGCTGGGCAGCTTGGGAGGACTCGCAAATCACTGCGATGTCATCGGCGTACTCTAAGTCCCGAAGGCGGTCACCAGGGAGCAGTCCAACACTGCAGTACTCAGATTTGTCCAGCTTAGTATCCAGGAGCTCGTCTATGCAAATTTGAACAAGAGTAGAGAGGCTGGGCAACTCTGTCTAACACCGCCTGTGAAACTGAAAGGGGGGAGGTTTCCCCGTATGCTCACACGCCGCCCGAGGTATGATGGTAACTAGCACGGAGAATGCTGTTGTACTTCTCAGGTACTCCTTTCTTCAGTAAGCAGTCCCGAAGTGCCACTCTATCAACAGAGTCAAAATCAGTTCAATATCCATGAATATGACTCTAGTTGGTCGACTGAACTTATGGCGAAGTTCAAGTATCTGGCGGATCTTAAATATGTGATCGAGGCAACGGAGACCTGGGCGAAATCCAGCTGGTTGTTCACACAGGTGCTGTTCCCGTGCGCAACTGAGCCACCATAAGAGTAGGTCAGCAAACAGTTTGGATGCGACACAACTGAGACTGATGCTACGATGTTTGGAGCAAATGGTCCGGTCTCCTTTTTGTACACAGGTAAAACGTCCGCTAAATTTCAGTCGAATGGAATGGTTTCAGTAGACCAAATCGGATGGAATATAGATGTCAGTTCTCAAATGAGAGCAGGACCCCCATATTTAAAGAGGGTAGGAGGAAGTTCATCTTGGCCAGATGGTGTGTGGTGCATCAGTAGGCGAAGGTCGTTGGAAATCTCAGTTGAACGGAGTACCTTGCGGGACACAACCCTAAGATTAGGCAATATCTTACCGTACCTTACCGTCTCTGCACGCATTTATTCCCTGAATTGTGTTTCAATTTGGTTATGCTATTAACTGGCTACACCGAGAATTCCTATCTAAGAGCATGAAATATCCGGTAGATATTTCGCCGAAAATGGCCGGAATTGATCCGGGTGCTTTACTTTGTACACGGATTATATTCACCTAGCTTTAAAGACCGAAATCTTTCCAAAAGCCATGAATTGCAGATGGATTTAATTCCACTCATAATCAGGTCTCCATGTAGTTGATAATTTACGATCACAGCTGTTGAAACACAACGTGTGTGTAACAAAACAGCTAGTGCTCTGGCGATACTCGTGAGGTTTGTTGAGCGGTATGTGCCATTGGGTTTGTATTCTACTATCAATTTTAATCCTAATGCAGTGCAATCACGGCAACACGAAGACATGATTCCACGCATCGAATTATATAATGTTCGCAGACGCTTTCTACAGGGACATCATCTAGATTGATGCACATAAACGGCAGCACGGTTATCTCGTTAGCCTTTTGTGCGCATCACGAATAGCAGGAAGCAAAGCCTATGATTGTTCTGACAAAAGGGTTTGAAATTGAATGGAAACTAACTGTAGAAATGCCAGTATTCATTTGTGGATAGCTCGAAGATCATCTGTGTCTGCCACACACCACATTGACAAAACTAAAAATTATACATCTGGTGGTAATATTTCCCCCGTTGGTTTGGAGGTGAAATTTGGCTCCATCAAAGCTGGCTGCTTGGGCACGGTTTTTATTTCTATGATGGGTTTCAATGATGAAACTGTGGCCTTAAATTACCTGAATTTATTTTGTACCATCCAAAACAATGGCCTTCTTGATCAATTCTATTTTAATCCGCTTTCCGCATAGATAATGGTGGCTACTGGAGACGACCCTTTGATAAACGTGGTAAGTTTGGGTAGTGTAATAAAAACAGCTCTATTACCGACGTAATCTATGCAACGAATGTGTTCCCAAGTAGAATAAATTTACATAGACTTGAGATAAAGAAATTGACAAATGCAGCCAAATGCAAGCTCAGCAAGTTTGCGTGCGTGCTGGTGAAACTACAGACAGGATTTTCTGAAAGAACCGTAGTTTTCTTAAGGGAGATTTAACACCATAATTTTTGTGGCCTGACGGTTTGTTCCTAAAATCGTGAGATGTCGGAACATTGCACGATGGCGATATTTTAATGCAAAATTATTACGAAAACGTTTTAAACAGCTATAATCATTTCTGTGATTATATTATTTGATTTCATTTCCATGCAATGCCTAATTTTATTGTGGATGCTTAGAAGCTATTTGTGTGATTCGGAAATCATTTCGTTGACATGTTTTCCTTTCCTACAACATGTATGGACCACTACAATTTTCGTGTAATTATCGCTTTAATTATGCAGAATATAAATCATGCCACTTTCAGATTTATTTACTTAGCTTTGTGAGTAAAGGGCATTATATTGCTTTTCTCTTCAGATATTGGAAAGGTTTATAGTAAGCGTTTGCATTGGTTCGTATATAATTTCCAATAAGGTTGATAAATGAAAATTGAAATGTAACTGTAGAAGTACTGACTTAGCTTTCCTGTAAATGTATCGGGATAATTTATGGCAACGAATTAAATTTGTTAGGAAAATATTGTTCGCGTGCTTGGTATATCTCGGTGACTTCTTTCTGGCAGTCTTTTGTACAAATCGCTTGAACTAACACATTTTCCTGTGGCATGTGTGTTCCAGAAATACACGGCTGGTGCATTAAGAGGAACCGGATTTTGAGTCATCAATTCTTTCGGCTATGCTGCTTTATGTACTTATTATACGGTTATGGGTTTTGTGTTATGATTGAATTTTCCGCGAACACTGCACTGGTGCATCCATCTTTTCTCAAATGCCACCACCAAAATCCGTGCTAAAACTAACGGATTCTAAAGGCTTTCTAGCAAAACTGATGAAAAGTTGATTGCTATGGCTATTGCTGCTGCGCTACTTGTTATATATAAATATGTTCTAATTAACCTTTTACATGCAATCCAGTTCGCGCTTGACATACACAAACTAGCCACTATGCGTAGTTCCTTATATTCTAAAACTTGCATTCTGATCGCTTGAACGTCATTACAAGGAGGTTCTGACATACCATGTATGAAGTTTTGTTTAGGTGGTCTTGCTTGCCGTGTCCGTCTTGGGGTGGTTGTTGGTTGTGGTGCTCTCCATTGGACATCCAGATTGATACGTATCCTACAGGATCTGCGACTTAGCGCGCTAGCGAAAAGTAACATGATTTGTCGTCGGTGGTAGATCCTAATTTTACTCGGATAACTAGAATCTCCATATTGTGAAGAGTTCAGATGAAGAGCAATTCCTAAGAGGTTTATGGGATTGCCTTTCACACGCATCAGCACGCACAATGAGTTCCATTGATGTTGCTCGTTCAATAACGTACTCTGCAAGGGGATGGTGGAAGATTCAGGGACATTTGAGCAACTTATTTACATAGCGGATTTTTCTCAACAAGGTACTTTAGAGCTACAGGTAATGAGAGCTGGTTGTTGGCTTCTTCATCCTTGTTAATGCTAGGGTTCAAGTCTAGTAGAATTTGCTTAAACAGACGTTTCGAGTGGTGCCTGATTTTAGTTGTCATGAGCAATATTTGACTATAGTAACTAGGGTCAGTTATCACCCGGCGCTGTACCAAATTTAATGAAGACAACAGCGATGAGGATGTGGCTGATTGCGGTTCAGGAAAAGCGGACTGCGCAGCATTCCGTTGCTCAGAGGCTGCAACGCTTCCGTGGTGCAAGCTCGCTTTCTTTATATTAAGCTTATCCTTTATCCTCCGCTCGGTTTCTGAAGTAAACCGGCCGCATTTCTGAACTAGGATAAGCAAGCACTTAACGAGTGGGCAGTTGGAGCATGCAGTACAGAACCAAAGTGCATCTTGGGAGCTATTTCTCCCTTGTACGTGTTGTTGAACACAGATTAAGAGATTACAAATTAACTCACAGTCGCTTTGTGAAAGGCATGATTGGACTAAGCTTAAGAGTTTCGGGCTGGCTTGCGAATTCCATATGCAATTGTATCACATAGAAAGGCAGTCGGCTCAATGTGATTGACTTATTGGCTTGCGCTAAGTCACGGATGTCAGTGAAAATGATTACTAATGGCACGTAATTTGGTCGTAGAATATAATTCCACGCATGATGGATTGATGTGTAGGTGTGGTAAATCCGGTTTGGATGAGCGTACCGTGACATCGCTGTGAGAAGATGGAGAGAGGATAGAGAGGAATAATCCAAATGAACCAGGAGCACCCACGTCGTGTGTGTGTGTGGATGACATTGGTTTGCCGGATTGTCAATATGCCATTGTGCTTGTGGATTCGTTTAAACTTCGCAGCAAAATCTGAAAAGAACTAATTGGCTCAGACTAAATCCCTATATATCGTGAACTTTAGTATAGCTACCTTTTACTTTTATCTCTTCATCACAAAGGAGTTCTGCATAAAATGGAGGAATAAGAAGTTGAGAAACGTGAGTTAAAACAGTGTCATAAATATTGCATTAAACCTTTTAACTAAAGTATTTATTTGATAACATTTCTCATACAACGAACTGCTGCTTTAGCAAAATAAGTTTACTCCAATAAGTCAAATGGTCATTGCTGATTCAGTAGCATATGGAGGAGAGTTATGTGACTTAAGTATGTAGCTGATTGCTACGTATTTCTACGGCATTGCTTACATCTGCGCTATCCTCTGTGGCATGTGCCTATACGGTCTTAGCAAGCCAAATATAAGGTACATCAAAACAAGAAAACAATTGGGGCATTGTGCAATTTATGAATTCTGCCAAAGCAACTATGTAAACATTACTTTTCAAAACAATCTTCCTTTGCCTTAGTAATGAAATGTTTGCACAAACTTTAACAATTCTGATTTAGAACCTATTTTACCCAGTAAAACAAAGTGCTATGGATGGATGAATACCGTTGGGGTTTGCAGTGATAGACCTGTTTTATTGCACTATTAAATACAAATGTACACTGCGGGCTAAACCATTAAAGTACGCATGTATTGTATGTATTAGGCAGAAAAAATAATTTGGTTGGTTGGACTTATCTAATTCTAATTAGACTTAGATTAAAGGAATATTAAATTCTAAGCAAAATGCGGGATTGAAATGCTAACTTATGTGCAGTATATTCGAATAAGAGAAATTGGTTTAAAGCCTTGCTGTCATGGCATCTCACATAATTGTTTAGTCAGATATACTTGCCTGCTTCAGTTTAGTTTAACGCAAAAAACGCACAAGAAAATTGACAAATAACATGACTTCTATTTTAGGAGGATAATTTGAAAAAGGTCGTTATTCATCAAACTTGCTGATTTCAACTCGCTACACTTTCTCATCAATATAACATTTGCCTACTCTGCCTTTCTCTTTACCGATAACATGGGGCTATTAAGTATGCGGAAATGCCACTTTAGTTGTCTACATAACCCACCTTGCGCTGCGGTCAATTATGATGGAAGCGCACTGCTTCATCCTGCACGGATTCCACTGTACATCCTAATGCGTGTGTTAGGTGTTTTATGTTGAAAGTATTGGTATCTAAATGTAATTCATGTTACGCATGCGGACCCGAAGCACATTGCACGAAGTTCTGGTGAGAAGGGCTTGTCCAAACTACATCTCAGTGACATCTTTGATCATAATCTACTGCTGCTGCTCATGTTAAGTCAATGGATAGTGTAATGTTCACTATATATTGATAGCAGTCAAATATTTCTGTATTCCACAAGGCATTCTGTTTACCATCGATATATCTAGCATTCAACTCACAAAGCGACATTTGTGCATACATTTTAACCTGCTCTACCGACCACTTGTCTATGGTGACCACCTCTCTATGGGTTCGTCAATGAACATCCCCAAATTCTTACCGAAATTTTCGCATTTAACTAGCCTGCGTGGCGCATCCGCTTGTGTAAGGCAACCGCAACTACATGTTTGTTATACTAGAATTGTTAAAAGCCGATCACCAATAGCATGACAGGCTGCGATTACGCCATTATTTGTCATAAAATTCTCAAACCCCATTACACAGGTGAATTAGATCTTATCTCAAATAATCATAATTGGTCGCTTATTCGATTTATCTTGTCGGTGTAGCAAGCCTAGACAGGAGCAGTGTGATTGCAAATGTGTGTTTAATGAGCCTGTGGTTTATCCACAAAGTGCTTATTCCAAATACGTTGCAGAGTCCATGCGCAAACTGGTTGTGAGTGTTCGGTCGATAAACATTACAGGAAAAATTGCAGCTTCCTATGTCTATCAGCCAACACTTGAATATTTATATAAATTACCATGGATAAGGCAACGGAGAATTACGAGATTAAAAAATGGAATGGACGATTGCAGTTATTTTTGACTGTTCCCTTAAACGGTTGGCAGAAAGATGCTTCAAAGAAAGCGCAATATTATTGACTAACTAAATTTCTAGATAATCAACTAGTTGAGACACGTCCCAGCTAAGCGGGTCCGAACATAATATACATGCGGATTGAAAAATTAGTTTTCAACCTGCTGCATATAAACTCGTGTGGTTCCAATTCCATTGATTCTTGTGCCAATAATTTAGTTTCAAATTCGTTGGAATCCGCGGCACATATAAAAATGCCGATAGGTTTTGAGGGTGGTTGGAAAAAAGTAGAAAAATGACTAGCATTCTGGAAATGATTGACCCTAGGTATATTAAAATCCAAATTTCATTTTCCTCCATGACATGGGTATAAGCAATACTTTCTAAATAGTGAGCGTGGATAAGCACATATATTACACAATTAAAGGTTAAACTGAGAATGACATCCATCATGAAGCATTAATCAATTAGAATGAACCACATAGGTTACATTAGTTGTAGGGCGTGATACTACAATGCGAATGTAGTTGCTGGTATTAAATATTTGTAGACAGTGTCACTTGCAATCCCAAAATCCAGATAACTGGTGTGAACATGTGGTTCCTCTCACCTAACACCAGTGCGTTATTTCAGCCCCTGACGAGGACGTAATCCACTCAGCTAAATTAACGTTTAGGAAGGAACTGCTTCTACAGCTTATTGCCCCTGGTAGCGGTCACAATATAAACATGGTACCTGGTACAATTGTCCTTTTACAAGTGAGAGTAATTTAGCGCGAGATTATGCACCTTTAACAGCTTCTGGTGCAATACCCTCCAAAGGTACAGTAAATTAGCATGTATATGCCGAAGTCTTTTAGACACTTTTTCGTGTCTGTAGTGGGGCAGTCGCCTTATGCAATGTTAATGCGCATTTGAAAAAGTCAAATGCAAAATCCACCCATAATCCACCTATAATTGCACACCTAGTCACTTATCTTGACTCGCTAGTGACAGTCGGTGTCTTAGGCGGGATTTGATCGGTTGCTAGGTAGACGCATTACGGTTATTTCGAACATTCTCGGTATAATGCACATTTGATATTCGCGACGGATGACAGCAACAGAAACATACTAATTATACAGAATCGAACACCATCATACACAATAACATTGGAAATCTAAATTACAGAACAGCATGTTATAAATTTTACATAACCCATTTTTAACGGCAACATACCGGGTAGTATAATTCCTGATCTTTACTCTTCCGTTATTGGTGATTTACATCGTGTGCCTCGGCTGCAATCTTTTACTTTGCGTGTGTTGAGTTGTTCTGAGTTGTTTTCAACCTCTAGCTGGCTGATTCTGAATAACAATTGCCTTCACGACTAAATTGGCGCGATTGGTATTGGTACCACAAGTTCGTCGGGGAGGATGAATGATAAGGGCATTGTCTAAACAGAACAAGAGGGTTAGTGCTAAACCTATTCGCAGGAGTAAGACGTTTTTATAGATGGGCCTCTGCCACTTGTACTCCCTTGTACCGTAACGAGATTTTTTCAGACAATCATAGTCTTTCTGATAGCCAAACTCAGAGACGAAGGAATTCTGTCGACAAGCTTATAATAAAATTCACCTAGATGTACAGCGATCAGTATCGGCAGTTTCGTGGGCTACTGAAATTGGATACATCCGTTACCTCATGATATCTAATCAAATGCTGCTGTATTCTAGCAAGCACTGCTGCTCCCACGTGTAACTCATTCATAACAACCACAAGAGTAGCCATCCGCTAAACTTTGGCAATGCATTATGTCCGGTCAGAATGTCGCCTTAGCATCTATTATGATCCTTCTAGATGATTCTAGAATGATTTTTGTTGGTAGGCAATTTGGGTTCACATTGCACTGCTAAATCCACTTTAGGAACTTTACGAGGCTACGGTTGCAGCTACCTAGATGACCCCAGTGTGTGCCCTTCTGCTTTGCTAAGACAGCGATTAGACAGGGGTCGCTGTGACTAGGATATTAGCCTACCGCAAAGCGGTGTATCCGTCGGTAGTACCAAGAGCAATACATGGACTATATCAGTGCAAGGAATGTATTTTCCAACCGCGTGTGCGGATTGTTCTGTCTTACCCTCCATCGCAACGACACACGTCACACAATGCTGGCATGCTGACTAGAATTCCAAAATCGGCGCGGCACCACATGTTGGACATGCTCTGTTTGTCCATCTGCCTTCAGAAACCCAGTACCGGAGCTTCAGGCCTGCTGACCTAGCATGCGATCATCACTGCAGTCCATCATACCCCTGTGACTGCGCGAGCGAATTTTGGCACACCAGCATCTACCATTGGACAGTATTCAATTTAGTGCGCTTCCGTGTCACGGTAACGCGTGCAGGTGGTGCAACAAGCAAGTAAGAAACAGCTGACCAGTCTTTTGAAACAATGGTACAATGATGATGAATAATGCACGGTTAGCAACCAGTGGCCCCCAAACTTTGCAACAAGATCTTGCCAGAAACTTCGATTTTTCTCTCCTGTGGCAGATGCCAATAGACCACATCAACGTTTGCATTTTTACGCAATAAATCAAACGAATCGGCGAGGCGCTACATGCTAGGAAAGGACGAACTACGTAATGTGTCCCAACAAGCTGTCTTACGTGTCACGTTTGCTCCGGACTTCACATCTAGTGAGAACGGGAGACGAACTAGCAGCAAGGGCTTCCGATCATTTTGCATGGACTGTAAAGCAGATGGGATGCTGAGAGAAGCAGCTTTCATTATATTGTTCACGGCTTTTGTCACACTACATCTGCAGTACTGCGTTCGTGCTTTTTCTGCTTGCTTTGCTCGTGAGCGGATGGCGGTACGGCGGGTTATGAAGAGTTGTAGCATAAGGCTCCCAGGGGTGCAGCATCTATCCTACGCTGACCGATTGCTCGAGTTTAGGAAGTTCTCGACACAATATCGTCGTCTTCCTAGTGAATGTTTTCATTATTTTCTTATATTAACAGAATGGATCAGCCCAGCCTTACCCCATCTTTACCCTCCTTCCCAATTAACTACTCATCACATGCCTCAGTCACAGTTGCACAAATTCCAATCCACTTGGATTCGGGATGACACGTTTTTCTACTTGGTGAGATTGATTGCTGGAATACGTCAACCGAGGTCGTCTATTGTCCCCACGGCAACAGTTTAAATGTCGCCATGGCGCCATCAACTTGCAAATTTTAATCTCAGCTTACGCCCCCTTTCTATTTCGGTTAAGCTTCTTTCCTCTTCTTGCTTAACCACTCGCACTAAATTATGCATCAAAATTTATTATATTCCCCTTTGTGCATATACTACAATATTACATAGCAATTTCTTGTGACATATGAACGGCGCGGCAAAGACTGCAAGCCAACGACGTGTGGGTTTTGTCAAGGACTTGTTCCGCACGTGTCTCTTTTGCTCATTCAACTGGCCAAACTTTCAAAGAATTCCAACGTAGATAAACGACGCATTAAAGACGGAACGACCATGCAAAACTATATTTGTTCCTATTGGATTTGAGTTCCAATGCCTACCCTATGCAAACTTTGCGTCAGTGCAAACTTTCCTCTTTCGTAGTTTTCACTATAATGTTCTAGGTTTGTTTGAAAACACAGGACATTTTTGCATTATTGAGAATCGACTCTGGTGTCTTGTAGTGGTATTTCTGGGTCCGCGCTCTAATCACTCACTTAGAACCTCACTGCTAGGCAAAATGTACATTCTCTGCATTATACAAGATTACCACGCTTATGCCAATTGCGCTAATAATCATATGGAAAATGTATAGTACAGGTGTGCTCCGCGTGGCAGATTTCAGTCCGAGTTCAGTGCCGTGACAATCCTATTTCTGTCCGAAATAATCTACGGCGAAACAAAATTCGGATGGAAATCGGACGGTAAATGCACAATCTCACAGCACCACTTCATGAAGTTTCCATCGATCCCTTATCCACATGTCGATTGATTGAGTACCATTAGAGATTTTTCAGGCAGCACTCAATGTTTAATGAAATTACGGAACCAATTCGCAGTGCCTCAGACAACATTTTCCTAGTAGAATATATAGAATGTGGAGTGCAATCCGAGCGAGATAATAATGAGGCAATGAGATTAGCAATGCTAGAAGCCGCCTTTTATTTGCTTGAGCCATGTTTCTGACATTAGGTTCTTCGTTTTCCAAACAGCGCTTTCACTCCGATATCGAGCGGAAATCGGACAATTAGAAACCTCATAGAACTTACTCATGCTCGTAGCTGCCCACTTGCACACCATTTTGCTTTACGTTGCTGCATAGTTCTGATCATTTAAGTAACTTTCGGTACAGTTGTTAACGGCCACCGATTTCGATCCGGACGCGGACAGGAATCCGACTGTTGACCGTTTGTTTGTGATAAGATGAAGATTCAAGAACAGGTTGACCTAAAAGCCAATTTGTATTGGTGCCTGGTACTTCCTACAGAGTGTCCTGAGAATATTCTTCAAGAGATGTGATTTCCCTAGTTTCTCCATCTCAGTCAATTATTATACTGTCTACATAAAACAAACTGACTGCATACATTGCACTTTGATGCACTGATGGTAAAATTTATTCAGAATTACCTGAGCCAAAAGAAACAGTGTACATCCGTGACTCTTATTATGATTTGCCAACACGGATCTTAACCGTTTAAGGTCAGATTGCAAAATTACTTGGTGGATGAAACGAGGTACCTGCCTCCGTTTAACAATCAATATGGTAACACAAACTGTTATATTAGAATGCCTACTTTACTCCATACTGTGCACTAGAGTGAAGAAGGAATGCCAATAATTAGCATTGATGCTTCGCACCGACATTAGCACAATCCGTTTTACGCGGGATAGCATACTGCCAGATCGCTTTCATTTATGCAGGCTCTGACCGGTGTCTTACTTACTTACAACATAAACTTCAGAACTGTCCACCACCGGTTGTTTGTTTGGCGCATTAGAGAACTGCTAACCATTTAGAAGCTATCAACCATCAGCAAATCCGTTTAAATACATTCCTTAGACGTCGCGCTAAAGCCGTTACGGCATGTGTCCTACTGATCACAGACCGTTGTTTTAGCACACCAGTTGGGATACTTTGGTTTTCTCAAAGGAGAGGGTTGTATTTCCCCAGCCACTGCAGCTTATCAACTTAATAATGAGCGGGGGATATTTACACAATTTATAATTGAATCATCTCCAAACATCCCAGGAATAATTATGTTCTGGACTCAACCACACTAAGCATGCAAGTGAAATGCTCAGCGTGAAAGAGAACGGACACAAGAATTAGGTGTACAGCACCAAAAACGGCACCAATCCAATGATTCATGCAGTAGGAACCCGGGTTAAATTTGACATTTGTAGTGACAGGAATTGTTAGATAAATATAAAGAATTCACCTGGTAAGACCATTTCAGAGAATTTAAGAGGACATATGATTGGGCGCGCCAGGATATCTAACATTTTGGAAATGTGATAAATTAAGCACAGAATCTCAACTAGTGTTGTTTATCACTTTGGCAGTAATTTCATATGCAGGATGCATAGAATTCCCTATTTCCGGAATTAAACAACATATACCGAGTTGAGGTAAGGAGGAGCTCGCCCACCCCTTACTCAAATCCCGTGCTAGCGTTTGCTGCCGCCATCCTAAATAGTCAAACACTTACTGGTCTCAAACCACAAGATAGATTTTGGCTCAGAATTCAAATTTGTGGTGCGACCCGCTAATCCAACGTTAACTCGGTTTGTTGTATGGGTTACGGTAAACAGGTTGAAGCCAAATCTGTGTGTTCAAAGCAATCATTTCTCAGCTAAATTCGGCCCTGGACGAATGGGTGAAATATAGTTATTCATTATGCACCTCAAGCATATCTGTTCGCTTGTAACGTTAGCTATATCTATGCACATTAGTTATTAATAATGGTACTGAAAACACGATACGAAATGCATGCATCTAAGAGTGAACAACTTCTTGCTGCGCTTTTCAAATTTCTGAAGGAAACTAACGACGTTACACTATTTAAGTTAACCAGAATTTCGTTATTATGTCAGTAGTTAGCATCAATTGGATGTGTGTTGTAGTGTCAAAGTAGATTTTCAACTAGCACAACAAAGTATATCGCCACTTTTGCGTTGTTTCAGGTTAACAACAAAGTTTCAGCGTATTAATATCCCTTTACACTGAATAACACGCTCTAGGTACTTATCATGCAAAGGTTTCTATTCTAGAATTGCAAAAATTGCCATGCAATGACATTTTACTTTTAACCTATGTCACCTAACACATGTTTACTATACAACCAATATGTGATATACCATTCGATTGAGCTGCCGAGCAAAGCTCATGAAGAAACTCATTGAACAACGATTATCAATGCATAAAACAAGCGCGTATGCTAAAATTGAAGCCCAAACAAAAATTGGTTGATCTCTGTGTTTTGCGTTAAATGGAAACGGTTTCGTTTCGTGCTGGTATATCAGCAGCGTTTGTTAAAAGGGATAATCGGTGTTTAATTGTTTTCTGTCTTGCTGGGACACCACAACGCGTTCTCTATTTTTTGAACTCACCATGCACAGACAAGCAAAGTTGAGCTTGGAACCTTGGGGAAATAGGTAGCAGCTTACATCATGATCATCGGGCCACTGTAAGCAGTCAACAACGCTTGTTGTTGCTATTTCTTACTACCTCTTCGAAATTGCCTGGGAAACAATCATAGCGGAATTATATTTACAGATTTCCAAAACATGGCAGTCGTGCGCCCCGACATCCAGTGTCGGATGGATTAAAAATGCAACTACCATGCTTCAGTATATATATTTTTACGCTGCTAGGAATGATTAAAATGTTATGTGAGTCATTAATAGAGGAACTCATACTGGTTGTCTGAACTTGTGAGGAAGTTGACAGCTGTGACTTCGTACTAGCGGGAATGATAATCTGTGCACCGTTAACCAATGTACAGCATACTTGATCATTCATTAGAATTTGCATAAGAAGCGTATCTTGGTCCGTAAATGTCAGCTAAATAAAAATTTTCTTTCCGTCTAACGGTCTTTTGGAGTTAGCTTTTTACTATTTTAGGACCAAAAGTTGCTGTGAAACTTAAACATTGTGTTACTGTATGCAGTCCGCTATAGCTCCAGGAAGAATTGTAAGCTTGTAAACAAACCAACTTTTTTTCAATTTGGGTGGTTCTGGGATTCGCGCTTACTCAGTAATGTAAACGATAGATTTACACTATTCGCTACACAATTTTGTAGGTCACGCGGTACCCGTGTATAGTGGAATCATAACGGGTTAACACATTGCTTGTACATATCTTACAATTATGTTGCAGCAAGCCCTGAATGAACGACCCACTTCCACTTGACGCTTCTGTTGTGCGCAGTTAATAAATGAAAATTTCCCACGATATAGAAAGGAAGTTGTGTAGCGAATCTTGTTCATTTCTTGACTAAATGTCGCTGAGCCTGGCAATTTGCTCATAAAAACTTTGTCACCATTTGTGGTGAAATGATACTTGTATTAGTATAGACTATAGTGTAACACCACGCCAAAGGTTCGTTTAAAACCTTTCTCAAATCTACCCTTGGATTTCGAAAAACAACTGCATGCATTTCATATTAATTCCTCTGTACAATTACTGATCACTGTTACGCATAGATGCAGCTAACATTGAACGTGACCAGATATGTTTGAAGTGCAAAGTGGACGACGGAATTCCAAACTTTGCATTCAGAACAGTCTTTAGATGATGAATAAATATTAGCGGACGCACAGCTTTGGCACCCTCCGGGTGATTGTGATAGTCTCAGCAAACCGAAAGAAAATTGGATTAATGTGACGCAACACAACATGGAACGAGGAGACCAAATCTGCGTAGTGACGCATAACCAGGAAATGTTTATCTATCGAGTTAGCGTTGGGTCCACGCGGACACAAATTTTGGGGATGTTTTGGGGTCTGGGCAATCTCTTGATGATCCTATCTTGGAGCATGCATTTTTCTTCTGCATTTTGGAATCCGTTTGGCTCTGCCTATGTAACTGGCTCCTTGGGCTATGCGATTCCTTTGTTCGTCTCTCTCATCTGTCAAGCTCTTTGATTTCGGTATATATACGTTAGTAACGGACAATCTCTGCAAATTTGTCAAGACGGTGTTTCTGTGCACGTGCCTATAGCAATTTTCCATGAAACACGATTGGTTGGTTTCACTCCATTCTTCGGTCTGTTTGAGTCAATAGTCTGCAAATACTATGAGGATTGTTATTATTGTTAGCACCGTATTGGCAGCAGTTGGTAATCGCGTAGGCAATCGGAACAAAATTGCATGAGGTTGCGCGATCGATTGTCTGCCGCTAGCCTAGCAGCAAAACTGACACCCGTAAGCGAGATTCGTTTGATATGCGCGCAAGACCAACTGCTTAGAGCGATGAATATGATAGGTTTCTGCCGGACTCTGAAATTCCAAGAAAAGCAAACCTGAGTCACAAAACAGACTCTTGGTTTCCCTTTTAATAATACATTGTTTTCTGATGAAAACAGGTTCTGATCCCAATCCAGTCATAGTTTTGCTTCTCGAGTGCGTTACATATTATGTATATCGGATGTTATTGGCGCACGATTTGATTTATTTCATTCAATCCCTCGGTCTGTTTATGTTAGTGGTTCTGAAATAATTTCTGAGGTGTACGTGTATATTTATTGTACTAGTAGGTTAGCTTAGTTGCGCTATGTATATTTGAATGTGGCGCCACAGCTTGGATTTAATCCACAAACTGCTTATTACGCCATAATATAATTGGCGGCTTAACTTTGTTATGCTCGTTGCTTGGTGAGGGGGCTACCCTGTCCTCTGCACGGCAGTAATGTGTAGGTCATTGGATATTGAGCGGCGCTATATCACATCTAGTAACTTATTCACGATGGTTGTTGCCGTCCCCCGTAGCTCAGTGGTCTCAACCAAGGACTGGCAACAATCAAGTTGCGGTTTCGAGCCCCATCAAGGGCCCGATAGAATGCGCAACGCTGATGATTCCCGAAAGGATGAAACGAGCGTACAGTGCGTTTCCGGGAGTGTAGCGGCTGTCTGAGTAAGCCTAGATGTGACGAAGTTCCACCTATACATTTCTGACTAAAGTTTACCATCAATGCATCAAAATTCATGTATGCAGACAATTTGTTTCATGTCGGCAGTAGAATAATTGACTGAGGTAGAGAAAAAATGGAAATCGCATATTTAGAAGAAAGAATTAAACAGGTTGATGTTTATGCGCTTGAAAGCAATTAAGAGTCATAATTAAAGCTTCCCTAGAACAATATGCAGAACAACACTGAGGAGTGTCAGGCACCAATATAACTTGGCTTTCAGGTCAACCTGTTCTTGAATCTTCATCTTATCACAAACAAACGGTCAACAGTCGGATTCCTGTTCTCGTCCATATCGAAATCGGTGGCCGTTAACAACTGTACCGAAAGTTACTTAAATGATCAGAACTATGCAGCAACGTAAAGCAAAATGGTGTGCAAGTGGGCAGCTACGAGTATGAGTAAGTTCTATGAGGTTTCTAATTGTCCGATTTCCGCTCGATATCGGAGTGAAAGCGCTGTTTGGAAAACGAAGAACCTAATGTCAGAAACATGGCTTAAGCAAATAAAAAAGCGGCTTCAAGCATTTCTAATCACAATGCTTCATTATTATCCCACCCAGATTGAACTTCACATGCTATATTTTCTACTAAGAAAATTGTGTTTGAGGCACTGCGAATTGGTTCCGTAAGTTCATTTAACATTGAGTGCTGCCTGAAAAATCTCTAATGGTACTCAATCAATCGACATGTGGATAAGGGATCGAAGGAAACTTAATGAAGTGCTGCTGTGAGATTGTGTGTTGACCGTCCGATTTCTTGCCCAACGTGTGGTGCCACGCCGCTTTTGGAATTCTAGTCAGCATGCCAGCATTGTGTGACGTGTGTCGTTGCGATGGAGGGTAAGACAGAACAATCCGCACACGCGGTTGGAAAATACATTCCTTGCACTGATATAGTCCATGTATTGCTCTTTTTACTACCGACGGATACACCGCTTTGCGGTAGGCTAATATCCTAGTCACAGCGACCCCTGTCTAATCGCTGTCTTAGCAAAGCAGAAGGGCACACACTGGGGTCATCTAGGTAGCTGCAACCGTAGCCTCGTAAAGTTCCCAAAGTGGATTTAGCAGTGCAATGTGATCCCAAATTGCCTACCAACAAAAATCATTCTAGAATCATCTAGAAGGATCATAATAGATGCTAAGGCGACCTTCTGACCGGATATACTGTGTTGCTAAAGTTAACCGATGGTTACTCTTGTGGTTGTTATGAATGAGTTACACGTGGGAGCAGCAGTGCTTGCTAGAATACAGCAGCTTTTGATTAGACGTCATGAGGTAACGGATGTATCCAATTTCAGTAGCCCACGAAACTGCCGATACTGATCGCTGTAAATCTAGGTGAATTTAATTAAAAGCTTGTCGACAGAATTCGGTCAATTACTACACTTCACTGAGATAATACGAAATGCTAGCATCTGCCAATATTCGTCTTCAAAATTCGTTGTTTACGATTTGTCAGAAATACAGAGTTACCAGCAAGTGACTATTGCGCGGTAACTAGAAGGCATCAGTGGAATGTGAAACGTGCAATGCTCCAAGAAGGAAGAGGTAAGACCTGGTGGATCAGGGTCGAATTCAGTGAGATCGAGAGGGGTGCACCTCACTAGTGACTGACCCACGAAGATGGATGAGCTGGTTTAACATTATTGTAAGCAGGAATATAGGAGCGAAAATATAAGGAAATAACGACAGCTGTTCACTTAGAATTCAGCCACATCTTACTTTTCAGAGTGTGGCATATGTGCTCTTAAACCCGCAGGAGTGACCCGGATCAGCAAGAGCCATATATAACGAGAGAAAGAAAGTACATCAAAGACGAAGCGTGAAATAAGCATTAAAGTTCAAGTTTAGGTTCAGGTTTGATTAGAACGGTAGAAGAATTCCGTGAGTGTTTCGTCTTGATCGGTTCATCGAGCCAGGAATTGATGTGATGCTCAAAAGAGTTGCTGGCTCTTAAATGGAAAATTTCGGTCGCACCAGGTCTATGTATAACGTTAACCGCACTGGCAGTTCCTGCTGCGGCAGTCACTTGAAGTAAGCACACGTTAAGAGAAACAATCGATGGTATGGAATAAGGAAGTTCACTTGGAATGACAGGATGGTGTGTATGCGGGAACGATAGTAAAATGAAAATCAATGTTTGAAGATTAGAAATAATCGGGAACACCAAGATTTTATTATATATAAACATATAAATATATTATAGACAGTCTGTGGTACAGATATTGTGCCATCGTAATCATGGTTGAAAAGGAAAACAGTATGAATAATAAGAAAAGAGCAACCAGAACGGCCTTTTTGTCCATGTTGCCACCCACAGTTTTGGACATTTTTCATTTTGTTCCTTTTTTCAAGGGGATGAAGAAGGGACACCTAAACAAACCGATGCACACGTCCGTAATTGACATCGATCTTGAGCCATGGCTTCCAAAGTCTTCAACCAGCAAGGATCCCCACCTCTCGGACCCCACCTAGGTAGTCGACAACAACCGGCCGAGGCCAACTGTTTCGTCAGCTTTCTCATGTGGCTTCTCCATGTTGTAGGCTGTGCACCAGACCGTTTCTTCCAGCCCGGTACAGCAAGTGCAAATAACGCACGACCGGGGTAACGCTGGAAAGGCACGCGCAATACTTGTCCCAACCACCGCAGTTGATGCAGTGAGATGAGCTCCTCGAGCGAGTGGCTTCCTCGTCCCAAGAGACGCTGTCTAAATTCCACATTGCTTAAGTAGTGCTGCCACCACACACGGGCAATGGACCGCAGACAGCGGTGCTCGAAGATGGATAGACTGCGCAAGTCATGTTTACGAATGGGCCAGGTCTCGCATCCGTACATCAGTTCAGCTCTAACAGTTGCACAATAGATCCGCCCTATGATGGAGAGACGAAAGTCGTGGCGACGCCACAAATGCCTCAGCATAGAAAATGCGAGGCCTGCTCTTGAGATGTATATTGAAATCTGGTCTCCAACAGCCCTGCCAGTAGGGATGCAACTTCTCAAATAAATAAAGCTTTCCACAACCACTAGTGTCTCACCAGCAAGCTTTAATATAGGCAGTGGCGCCTGCCAGTCTTGGAAGAGAGCCTTGCATTTGGATTGCGAAAAGTACATACCGTACTTTAGTACTGCAATCGCCAAGCGGTTTAATGCAAGTTGGAGGACGTGTGGGTCGTCAACCAGCAAGACGGTATCATCAGCATAATCCAAATCAACAACTCGGCTACCTGGGAGGAGCTCAACGCCAGCATTCAACAAATCGCCTAGAGCGTTCTTCAAGACATCCTCGATGGCAAAGTTGAATATGAACGGAGAAATAGGGCATCCTTGTCAAACTCCACTGGAGACCACAAAGGTAGGCGAAAGCTTGCCATAAGCCCTAACTCTGCCCGATGTCAGACTATATAGAGCGCGCAGTATGGAGACGAACTTCTCGGGACACCATTCCTTAGTAGACAGTGCCACAGTAGTGTACAATCGACAGAATGGAAAGCTGCAAGGAAATTCAGGACACAGCAATCGTTGGCCTCTGATACACATGGCGGAGCTAGAGGATCTAGCGAAGTGTGAAGAGTTGATCGATGCAGCCGCGACCAGGGCGAAACGCAGCTTGTTCTTCTCGTTTCAACGTTGCGCGTGTTGCGGATAGCCGGCGAAGTATGATGGACACCAGTAGCTTACAAACGACGGGTCTAAACTTACTCCTCTGTAGGTGGAGCAGATTGTACGCTGTCCTTTGTTAAAGATGGGGGCGACTATCGATTCACTCCAAGATAACGGAACTTTCTCTTTCGACCAAATTTTCGAGAACCAACCGGTGTGTTCTCGAACCAGCGATGCGCCACCACCTTTAAATATAGCCGGAGGAAGACCATCAGGGCAGGGGGCTTTATAACGCTTCATGTGCCGTAGCTCCTGCTCGATTTCCTGGGAAGAGGTAAGGTCTGTGGGAGTAGACCACTCGGCCCCAGCGCGAGCGTCAGATGTAGAAGATGAAGTTCGGGGCCAACAAAACTGCGAGCCAAAATGTTCGGCCCATCGCTCCAACCGTCGTTGAAGATTGGTGATTAAGTTGCCATCCTCTTTGCATATTGTTTCACTTATACCATATCGAACACCTTCGGTGACTTGAACGAGATTAGAGAGTTTTCTAGTACTACCAGAGAGGCTAGCAAGCTTCTTCTCACTTGCACGTTCACACCACCAAGCTTCACGGTCCATTTGCAGACTCCTGCGTAACTCTAGACCAAGGTACTAGCGTTCTTCAATGTGTCTGGAGTCCGATGGGTACAGGCGGCGTCTGTCCAGCAGCGAAAAGGAGTCGGCGGAAAGCCAATACTTCGGTGGGTGACGGATAACTTCACAAGTGTCGATACTGGCGGAAACTAAAACACCGTTATGATCAAGCAAAATTTGTCTTACCTTCCTAGGCATTCTCCGTTTTATGATAAACGCTATTTGCTTCGGAAGATCGACAGTTTGCATTGTTTACATACGCGTGTCAAGTTTGTCAGCAAAATTTCCAATAATCGTGCACGAATGGATGCTAATACAGACCATATGCTCCCACCGCAGGTTAAGCAACATTAAACAAGTAATAAGAGACCACTGCGCCTATATGATGTAGGCCATTATTATTTCATGAAATAGCCAACTTACACAACTTTGCGGCCATCTCAATGATCGCAGAACCTCTACGGTTTTCGAGGACTTGTTTTGCAACTTCCGTTGGATAATGGGCAGGTATACCAATATAACTATAATGATAATAATGATAGCACAACAGTTGGTACTTCAAATATGAAAACAAGGACTTACCGATTTCCCCGCAGTAGTTCTGCAATCCAGTTGGATTCCCAGCCCCCAGATACCATCAACCAATTCTATGGTATAATTCAGGTTTAGGAAGGAGACAGTGTTATGTAACCAAATGTACCTAGATGTGTGCGTTATCCAGCCGAATTTTAAATACTGTTAGTGTCGGTGCAGAGACGACCGATCCGGGGAGTGCATTCCACGGGTGAAAGCCAGGAAACGTATTTAAATTTCTGCGGCACTTCAGACGGTTATTTATATTTACAAATACACGTTCGTAGCATGCGTGGTAGTAGAGGATGAGTTGCGCCATTAAGCATTTAGCTATCAGTCATGGTTGTCCGCTGTCATCAGATATGACTCAGTGGGGTACCACGCCGGCTCGCCAAAGTGAGGTCGTTTGATGGAATCAGGCAGGATTCGGCGGATGCTTGCTGTGATGTTGGCTGAAAACTGGGAATCGCCTGCCACAGCGCGGTCGATCAAGAGATTGATCGGGTGGGCAGAGGTTTTTTAAATCACAGCTAGATGTACATACCTCAGAATCGTGAATAGAACGATTGTGTGCTGAGCCTGTGTGTTTCTCTTGATGCGGTTGGTTGAACCAGGCTCGCAACAAGTGACAGAGGAAAAGAAAAACCAGGAGAGCAATCAGCAGCTTTGCTTTGGCTGGCAGCCGACTTTAGCGATGCCGACTTTATTACAAATGACGAGGTTTCGCTGCCCGAAAACTAACACTTGTGTTGATTAAAGTGGATGAACTTCGCGACAGTGATCGCGTTTGATGAATATCCTTTGCCGTATCAGTTAGCCAAATTCAGCTACGCCATCGTTTTTGATGCAGTAAGGATACTAGCCACCTGGATTTTCTGCGAACACGCCCAAGAACGGAATATTCTAGAAACACTCGAGAGTTGGTGATAATTGTGAAAGCCGATTGAAATATTTCACCCGTTGCTGTCGACTGAACGAGGTGAGGTCACCTTATAGTGTAACTCAGCATGAAGTGCAAGAGATTTCAGTAAATGAAAAGTCGGATCATGGCGAGTAGAGATGCGCTAATGCAAAATCGGCGATTCAAAGAAAACTAGTTCAAAAAGAAGCTGATTCTAGAGTCAACATAGATCTACAATCTGAAAACTATATAATAATCATTTGCAAGGCCGTCTTGGAAGCAGTTCAAACCAGCGAAACATGCCTCACAAACACGAAGCTAAAAAGCCTCACACTCTAGCTCCTAGAGAGGAACCATGGTTTGAAAAGATAACTAGAGTTGAAGGGTATCGTAAAATAAGTGCAGCTGAGGTACGGATAAAAAGGGAAACTCTGGAATGCGGCTGAAAATGCGATGTAGTGAACATGCACTGCACTCGGACGTGAAGCCGCTCCAGCAGAATAAGCCAAATAAAATCGCAATCCAGGTTTGAAAGCTCTATGGCCGAGGAAGGTGATCCGAACACTGCAACACTAAATTAACGAAAAAAGCTAAAGGAATCTATTTGATGGTGGCTGAAAGCTGGAGCATAGCGAATCGCCTGCCTAAGTGCGGTCCATCGTGTGGTCAATAAGGTTTGCTTGTGTTTTTAAAACAGCTAGATGTACATACCACAGACTTATGGATAGAAGGTTTGCATGCTGATCCTGTGTGTTTTCTTAATTTTGGTGAGCTTGGGAGAACCAGGAACGCAACCCGAGCTAATGATGACTCCCAGTAGGACGAGGCGGCTCTCTGTCGCTTTTTGTGACGTGGTAGTAGTCGGCCTGTGTCTAAATGCGACGTAACCTCACGGCTGCCGAAGCTTCAACACTGTTCAGTTTAATTACACGTATACACACCTCATGGCACCGAATGTGAGTGACCACACACTTAATTGGACGACGATTCAAATCTCGCTTGAAATGTGCAACAACGTGTAATTACGAGTCTATTCCATAAATGGATGGATTGGGGATTTATGCTCTGTGAATAGTGACACACCATAGGTCAGGTAGTTGCCTGATATGTTGACTTGAACCAACCAGGAGTCAACTTCAGCTAATGAGGTTGATGTGCCTTTAAATGCCAGCTAAACGCTAAGTATACACCGAAAATCAGGTTGCCCAAAATTATGCTGCGGTTAGATTACCGCAGGTGTCAAGCCGCAAGCGTGCCGGTTTAAGAAGTGTTCCAAATGATGCAACTGAAAATGAAATCATGAAATATTATATTCAGGTTGTGCTTGTTGTACTCGCATGGCGGTAAATCATTCATGTATCGCAGAACATAATATAATACATGGGCAAATTTCAGTAAACAAGATATCTTCAATTAGAAACTACGGATGTAAGCATAAAATTCGATTATTATATCGAGTTTAACATGTAATTGATTACAAAATAAGGATATGTTCTTAAGCAATATTACGAAAAGTCATTCGGATTAACTGTGTATTAAAACGAACTTGAAATACTTTCTATGATGTTCCAGGGTTTCCTTTAGTTAGAAAATAGCACATTTCCAAGTTTAATATGACAGCAGAGAGATGTAACACGCCAAGCTCCCTACAGTCATTGCGTATTGCATTACAATCTTGAAAGTGGATCAAATCAAATAAAGGTAAATGCTTGTGGAATCCTTAAATAAAGCAACTGCATGTCATGTTGCTAATCCTTCTCCAACTAGTTCCAATTTGTGAGATCTATAAATCACAGATATGCATTTCACTAGTATGTACGTTCGTATATTATTCAATTTTAGGCTGACTAACACAACGCGAATGTATTTCATACTGGATAGCATAATATCAAATACGTTCGTCGAATTACCTGAGATCAGATTAGGAGTCGAATTGGCAAACTTTACAATTTTAATTAAGAACCGTTGAGTTTATCAAGTAAGGCAACATTTAGATACAGAAGACATGGTTTCACCGTAACACTTGATGAGTACACGTTTAGTGAAATTTTTATATCACCGTGGTAAACAACTTCCATATTTACGGAATTCCTTTTCCTATTTACAGGGTCCCCTATGGAATTAAAGTTTGAAATTAAAATGAAATATAACGTCATCTTTACAGAAACCTTGCATTTTCTGAAAACCCTACACTGGTGTCTCTTCAACTAGGTGCACACAAGGTATTTGCGTCTAAATCCCATCTGCTGTTTTATCTACATGCGGCCATCTAAATAAAGAACCTTCGAGATGACCGTCTATTTCTCAAAACTGCCTCCAAAATTACAGTTAACAGATTAAAGTCTCAGTTGTCTATATACCACAGCAGCCCATGATCAGATGAGGCCTGGAAATCTAGACAAGACCAGTCGATGGAATACCCGCATGTAAGCACATCCCAGGAGAATGTTTAACAAATTATCTTGTTAAATTTCCTCAACCGCTGGTAATGCCAACATTTATTTTTATGCTCTGCTCTCTATATTTTTATCACTTTTACATAATCGCAATCACGAAAGTTTTCTGAGACCCATATTATGAAATGCAATGAAATATTTACAATGCTTTATGCCGGGTAAAAATAGCAATTGATTGACAACTCCAGCAGGATGGTAGGGGTAAAAATACAGTTATCGAAAATAGGTGAATGGTGTGTTTGACCGTTTACCTAAGGGCTACGCAGCTAAATACTTGTAGTCTACGTGGGAATTAAACGCGATCGACGATGTAAATGGGCAGTTATTGTTGTCGTTATACTTCATGAGAAAAGTAAAAACTAGAATGTCCAATAATCTACAGTCTCCGCAGGCATATATAACATGTTACTTCAGTTTGAACGGATACTTAATATATGCCACAGTTGCACAGTTTAGACGACGAAGAGATGAGGGCAAAGATTGCTCTACTCATTGTTTTGAAAATATACAAGTTAGGGTTGGAAACAACGAAATTTTAGTGAGAGTTCCTGGGCAGCCAAACCCGAAGAAAAAATTAATTCCACCCGTGTTCTAAGCGGCTATACTGGGCACGCGATCTCAGAGTGTTAACTGTGAAATTGGTGTGATGGCTGAGTTTTAACAGTTGATGGCACAGGTGATCCCCCAATATTTGGTAGACTACTATGAGATCGCCCCGTAGCCTTCGGTAGCAGCCAAGGAAAGCTCTGTGAATTCAGCCTTTGATAGTAGAGCAGATTTCGTAGGCCTTTGATGTTATTTGTGGCTCTGAGTTGTGGTTTATCTGATACGTTAAGGTCTCGTTGCACCCACGGTTGCCAAGCTTCGATGTCGTATTCAACGTGAAAGCGACCGGAAAATTTGTGCATCATGGGGAAGGTGGATGGGTGGAATCTATGGAATGCTGTTCGCAAAACGCTGACAGGTTGGCTGGCTGTCTTCGCAGCTGCCTCTGACAAATTTAAAAAGGTAAGTTCACTATGAACAAGCAGACCAACTTCGCGTTCTTGGGTAGTTGTTTACAATGCATGTGACCCAAGCCTATACACGCAGTCATGGCTAGGACGCAATTACAGAGTGCGACATTTTTCCATATTGAACGATATTGTATTCTAAACTGACCAGTTTGAAACCGTGTTGAGGTCACGTTGGAATTTTGTGTAGTCGTTCGGTTCTTTGATTGCTCGCTATAACTTGATGCCATCAGCGAAGCCTGGGGAATCAAAAGTAATTTCCCTCGTCAGGTCGATTATGAAAATCAAGCATAGACGGGGCCCGAGCACCGAGCCACGTGGTACGCTGCACGCCACCTCAATTGCGTCTGACAGGGATTTTCGTACTCTCATTTCCAACCGACGCTCGTGCAAATAATTAACCTATCAAACGTAGCAATGGGTCACCATTGCTATAGAACTAAAGTTTGTAAAGGAGAATTCGATGGTTTACGCAATCAAACGATTTTACGAAGTCTCAGTAAATACCATCATTTCCTGCTCCATCATCAACTGTTTCAGTCCAGCTATTGCCTGCCTTTAGCGGGTTCGTAACTCATGATATTTTGCAGGAAGCCCTGCTTCTCTGGTACTACCCTATAATGCTTTTCCATAATATTGGAAAGCTCAGGGATTACCATTATAGGGTGGTAAGTATTTGTTCACTGCGACTACCTGCCTTGCAAATGGGAGTGATGCAACCTCGCTTCCATATTGTTGGAATGAATTTCCCAGCCACCCGAGTATGTTGTCCAAATTGATCAAACAAGGCATTTGGGCTGTGTCTCGTAACGTCATGATATATACAACTATTTATTTATGCCAACGAAACCATAAATTCACTATAAGTTGGCGAAATTTTTATCGATATAATGTTATATATATCCAAGCTTTCCGCTTCACAATTATTCGGGTGACTAGAGACGGATAATGCAGGCACAGGGGCACAAGCGTTCACTAGGCGATATCCGAACATAAATCATCAGCACTGAAATGCTCTGCAGACGAGCTGAATAAACGTTTCCGTGTGCTTCTATTGAACACGTAGGATTAATACTCTACTACCATTACCGGTGAAGCTTGAACGGTTGTGTAATTCAGATACGCCACACTCTGGATACCTGACGATAGACGCGGCAGCGTTTTGTGTTTAGAATTAGGCTCTGTCTTTGAACTAAATTTCCAAAACCAGTGTATAACCAATAGCTTAGAGCCAGCAAACTCAGGCCCGAGAAATGACAAAATGGCTGCCAGTCAGGATCTGTCAACCGCGGCAAGACATATTGTATGGCGAGTGATTTCTCCCATGGGGTGTGGTGCCTGTGTTAAATGATATTGCAGTGCTCCTTAAATGGTGGTGCGTGGGCAACATCTGGGTCCGAGGGTACTTAAAATGTGTTCGCCGGATTTCTCAAAATCGTTTACTTCCGTTCATTAATTTTATAGAAGGGAGTATTGCAACTTATTGGTCGAAGACAAACACGCAGCGAAGTAACGTTGAAACATAACTGGCAGCCACACTAGCTTTTGAATGGCCTATGTAAAACATGCGGCTTCAGCAAATAATTTTGGATTAATAGACGTTTAAAATATGAATAAAAGAAGCAGGCAAATGTCTGAAGTTAGTATGACAATCTTCCCGTTGAGCGATGAGTAGAGGATGGATAGGTCATTCTACATCTACACAAGCTCACAAAACCCACGCTATTTTCCTCCGGGGTCAGCGAAAATTAAATATTATGGCGATTTTTCTATAATTTCGAAAACTGCGCTCCTTCGAATTTGGCAATTTGGAAATAGAGACCCGTGGGAATGACTTCATTCAGGGAAGCCCAGAAGGCAAAAGTAGAGATTTCGGTGTTTTTGCAATGTTTTATTTAAAAGTTGCACTTGGAAAGCACACCGTGTGGTCGGATTCAATAAAGCAATCACTTTTGCGAATATGGCTCACTTTGAGCTTCCACTCAGTTTGCGTGCATTTGTCTTTGAGATCTGAAAAGCAACTAATACTATGTCGTTACATAGGTGTGACGCGTCTGCTTACCTTACATTGCCTCCGATTTTCAACTTCTCTTAGCCATACCATTGTTTCAGAACCCTAGCATTTTCCGCAGTTTCGCGTAATTTCCGTGTGTTATTTCATCTAACAACAGCCAGCTAAATAATGAAGCTTCAAGTCGACTATCTATTGTTTAAAACGGCCACCTGAAATCACGGCTCAGATGCCCATATTCGACAACAGCACATGCTAGGATGAGGCCTGGCAATGTAGACAATACCAGTCGATGAAATACCGATAAGTAGGTGCGTCCCGGGGGAATGTTCCACGAATGTTGGTGTTAATATACAAAGATGCTAAAAATACAAGTACGCAGAACTCAATGAAATCAATACGCTCCGAATTGATTGTGTCGAAGGCAAACTGTAAATAAAACAAGCTATTGCAATGGTTGAAACACAGGAAAAAAGTGATAAAACAAGGCGATCCAAGACAAGCATCCAACATGTTTCGCATTTTCGGCAACCGGAACTCAGTTCAACATGGCAAGACAAGGAGACTTCTAATTGTCATCGTGACATGGGCCATTACGGGATTCAGATTCTTGAAGCAATCAAAAATCGACAACAAACATAACTGTCATTGGCGCACAGCCTATAACAAGTTTGATAGACTAATCTTACTATAGTGCCCTAAATATAGTTGAAAACCCCCAGATATCTGCTATATAGACAAAGCATTTATCACTGAAGTGCTTATTTGCTGATCTGCAGATTTGTCACAAAGGGTGCTAATAACGCTGAAGGCATATTCCATCTAACCCAGAATCATTTCGTATACTACAACGGAATGTATGACAGTTGCACTTTGTGGCTATGGAGTTATTCCGTATTGGCTTACCAAGCACTGAATCTCACCAACCACTGTTTTCGATTTCCTTCGAAAGCTCTAGGTAACTTGACAGAAGCACACAATCCTACTAAGCCATGCATCTGATACCCTTAACGTCTTCCAATTCATAATACCCGGATGTGCGAACTTCCTTTATAAACTCACTACGCTCTCGTTTCATCATCCAACTCGAATCTGAATAGCCATATATAACTGAAAATACTCACCTCGGTCAATCATGAACGAGTACGAAACGAAAGCGGAAGTGACGCTTAGTTGGCAATGTTCGTTTACGAAAACCTTTGGTTCCCATATTTATAATTAACTGACCAGTATAAAACCGTTTTGCCACATAAAAACAACCCTACTAAATCCCACTGTATTATGGGTGACAGAGATGAATAACAAACAACCGGTCGAATGCGCTATACTGATCATGCAATGGAGAAAGAATTATTGTTCAAAGGCAGGCTAAAACCTTAACAATATCAGCGTTCTAATCTGTAAGTCAATTATATAAATAAGACATAATGGTTTAACCGGGTATTCAACATTCTGAAGCTTACCTACGATTTTGAATGCATACACATTTTAAGACTGGGAGCAAACACTTTCAATCCACGTCGAGACAATGTAATCGCTAGTAAATATGCCATTAACTGTAAGCAGTTTTGGGACAACGTGACCTTCACCTAGCCACAACCACCAGCCACCACACAAGCCACATAGCCTCGTGGTTTACCGTATCAAATTCTTTGGTAAAATCAACAAAAAGCGAGTACAATGGCTAGTGTTGCTCTCTGGACTTCACCTGCAACTGACGAGCCGCAAACACCATATATATATATGGTGCTGCAATCTGAACGGAATCCACACTGCTCTTCCAACGCGCTAGGTTCCAAAATCTGACTGACGAAAAGGTTGAGCAGGATGCGGGCAAAAGCTTTCCTCACACAACTCAGCAAGTTGATGCCACGGTAGTTCGTGCAACATTGCATGCTCCCTTTGCCCTTGTTCAGTGGTAGCATAAGTGCATCCTTCAGTTCAGGAGGCACCTCCTCCTCAATCCACACGCGTCGCAGCAATTGATGCTGCGCACTCACCAACGCAATTCCGCTGAATTTTGATAATTCAGGCGGAATCTCGTCGGCAGCAGCACACTTGCAGTTTCGCAGCTGAGTAAGTGCTAACTGCGTCTCATCCAGTGTCGACATGCTTGCCAGACTCGCCTTCACATGCTTCTACTTTAGCTCATTAAAAGTAGGCCAGTCAGTCTCTGAACGCTTGTACAAGAGACAGACGAAGTGTATTTGCCAGATCTGCATTATGTCTTCAGCCTGCGTGCAGGTACCGCCTGAACCACCATCCATCAGCGTCCTCAGCGGCTCTAACCTCGGTCAAATAATTTCTTGCGTTGGCGACGTTCGGGGTAGCATTCCATCTGCTTCAACCTCTTCGTCCATCATGCATTGTTAATGCGACTTAACTCTCGGGTCAGTCGCCGTCGAAGTTTGTGAAACTGACTCTTCTTCCCCAAGCCACGGGGGACTGCCACAATTGCAGCAAATGCTGCAATCTTCTCACACACCAATGCATCAATCGTCGCATTGTTCTCACCAAACCAATCAGGCTGCTTACAGTTTGGGCGTCCGATTGTCTCCTTAGCAGCAGTTGTCAACTGAAAGCGAATGTGGTGCCACAGGTAGCCTACTGTGGCTATGCATTCCAAATCACACAGTTGTGCAGCCATCGCCTTCTCCAGATCAATATGTTTCACCACAGTAGCGAGGGAGGTAATGTTAAATTTACGCAGATTCATAACAGAAGCGCAATATGTATATTTACGAAAAATATTTGTAGTTTGGTTTTCACTAATTTTTCATCAGTACCACACTCAGCTCCACGCAGTGTATGTGTCATGTGCACTTCACGCATATCACGCTGACATACGATGACATAGTCGAGCAGGTGAGCTTGACCCCTCCGTGGGTGCGTCCAAGTTGCTATATCACTGCACTCAGTGCAAAATATGTGTTTGTGATCGTCAGGCCGTGAGTGATACACAGTGAGAATAACCTGTCGCCGTTCGCACTCGCTGAACCAATGTCTTGCGGACCGTTACCATCCATCCACACCGATGCATCACGCCCAACGCGCAGGTTATAATCAATGAAGCAGAAATAATCGGTCGCTGAGTGGTGTGTGCGCAGGTATAATATTGCATTGGAGAGTAATCGCATGCGAGGTGGCGGATGTGCTTTGAAGATTTCCTTGCGGGATTCCATAAGGAGCCTTTGGCTCAGTGCTCTACCCCCACAATTCAGTAGGTGATTTGGAAGTTTACTTGAGGGTCTCCGTCAAGAGAGTTTGACTCAATATGCTGACCCATAAGGCAGAGAGGATCAGATCTAGCTCGGCAATGTCATTGCAGCGACAGATCGGGATCCGCTTGACGGCCGTCACAGAGAAGTTATGAGGTACTGGAAAGAATCATATACGTTTTGCGGCCATAGTAAGAGTCATATCAGCGTCTACGGCCAGACGCAGGTGGGTTTTGATGGGTTTGCACGAATTTGACCAGCGGCTGCCTGGCTTGAAGCGGGCAGTAGCGGACCATTGAACATCCGGAGGAGCCCTTCCACCGTCAGCGAAAATGCATGGCGCTCTTGCTCTACGCCACTCGAGCTGTGAGTTTATAACACGTGGACCTGTTGTCCCCCATGGTTAGATTTTACGGGGAGGGTCATCGACCACTTCCTAATCTTCGAACGGATGGACTAGAATACTAGCAGAGCGCCCACACCTGACAGAAGATGGACGGGTTTTCAGCCAAAGCCTTCAATCAAATGTACATACGGAAGTCAAGCGGGTCCAGCCCATGATCAGTTCAAAGATTCATGCGGATTGGTGTCCTTGCCCATAGCAAGAAAAATGACGTACCCCAACTCTCACGCAGTGGTCGCAACGAGGAAGCGTCCAGAACTTGAGACCATAGCACGACTGCAGCAGCAGTGGGTCAACCAAATATCAAGATTTACCAAAACCAGCCTCAGCACGCCATGGGCGCTCCCGCCGTCAGATATATATATATATATATATATATATATATATACATATATATTCATACAAGACGCATATTTGAGTGGCCGCAACGAATGCATGTGGCCAAAATTTATCGAAACACGATTTGGGACTATAGTAAAACTAGCGGAATGCTGACTGGCTCACTTCCGCAAACACGTCACAAGTTGCTGCGCAATCCAGAGCAGCTGCCGCAGCCAGTTGCATTTAATTGCGCAGTTTGCTACAGTTCAGGCGTGAAGGTAGCTACAGCCTGGCAGTGGAGATCGCTTTCTTGTTTTAACGTCTCTAGACATTCGACATCATTTGTCCGAGTAACGCAATGTAGGTAAGCAAACGTGACTAATGAAGATAACCATGCTCTGTCCGAAATGAAAACCGTTCTGACAGGTAACCTACTCCGTTGAAAGCCAAAATCATAGTCAAGATGTCAGGTGTTCTCATATGTTTCTATATCGACTTACGCGACACAGACAAAACGTTTTACATGACTTATTTTCCAGCAATGGGGAAAAACGTATACGAAAATTATTGGCAATAAGAATGGCATTTATAACAAATCAAGCACGACGGACGATCGTAAATAGTATAGAAATTCCCCCAGGATAATATGCAAGCGTAAGTCACCGTGAAGTTTGCCAATGGCTGTAGGTAGCACTAAGCAGCGCGAAAGACCTCCGTCCTGCTCATGCGCGGTCCAACATATTTGCAGCGATGATAATCAATTATGCTTACTTACGAAGCCATGAGTAATCATTACGCACGGGAGCAATTCTGCCAGTTCGTCTCTCGCTTTGTTTGCGTGCATGCCAACGTACACTGGTGCATGTCTATTATTCTTCTCACTTCAGCATCGGATGTAATTCCATCTACTCTGCTACAACACACGGAATGTTCGCGTTGCGAACACATCTACTTCATGATTATTTATGTCACAGCAATCTAAGGAGATTGCAAGTAGTACCAACATTCCAATCATGACTAGCGTGTATTGTTTATTATGGTTTTCAATTCATCAATAAATGCTCTCAATAAAGTGTGCACAAATGAAAGCAGCACTAACACTGGTCAGTTCTGACAACCTTATTGTGTTATGCTCGCAGTTAATGGAGCATAGAGCCGTCAGAAGAAATTGTTAACGGCACTGATGTCGAACATGACCCTGATGAGCATAAGACAGACGAACAGTACCAGAAACTGTTTGCAGATTCTGACACAGATTCTAGTGGGGCTTGAGATCAGCATTAGTTGGGTCTAAGCGAAAGTGAGTTGTAAATAAATTCACGATACAAA
>CALYDF020003395.1:0-33069 GCA_944474145.2 Dicrocoelium dendriticum
GTACAGAACGCTAATCAACCCACTGGGTCAGGTAACGACACCAAATAGAATGGCAGAAAGGCGGAACCGAAGAGACTCCCATCGAAAGGCATTTGCGGGTTAGGAGAATGTCATCGGGTAGTAAACATCGGTCTGGCTTGTTCGCACTGTTTTAAATGGTACCATACGAAATGTGCAAATGTGTCCCAACAACAGTTACGGGATCGAAATAGCTACCAAGATGCATTTTGGTTCTGTACTGCGTGTTCCACCATCCCTCTCGTTAAGTGCTTGCTTATCCTAGCTGAGAAATGCGACCGGTTAATCGCAGGATCAGAGCAGAGGATTAACAATAAGCTTACTTCAGTGGAAGCGAGTATGGACCTCAGAAGCGTAGCGGCTGCTAAGCAACGGAATGCTGAACAATCCGCTTCCCCTGCACCGCATTCAGCCACATCTCCACCTCCGTTGTCTTCTCTAACTTTGGTAGAACGCCTAGCGAAAACAGACTGTACCTACGTGAATCAAACAGTACTCACAGTAACGAAAATTAGGCATCATTCAAAACGTCTGGTTAAACAAATTCCACTAGACCTGACATCTAGCATTAACACGTATGAAGCAGCCAAGCACCAACCCTTGGTACCTGTAGCTCAAATATCTCTTGTCGAGACTAAGCCTCTCAGAACATCGGTTACATATGCAGAGATTGCTGCAAGGGTCCACCGAGAGGCCGCCGTTGCGTCCTCTTCCATTGTAAACACCGTTAACGCAAATAGAGAGAAAAGGAGCAATCAATCACTTGTCAACAAGTCAAGACAAATGAGTGCCATACCTTGTAGATCGATTAAAAAGGGATCCAACAACAGTGCCGGGACTGCTGTATGCTCAAATGTCCCTGAATCTACCGTCGTCACATTGCGGGATAAGTTATCAGACGAGCAAGACCAATGGAACTCATTGTGTATGCAGATGAGTATCAAAGCTAAGCCCATAAACTTATTACGAATTACTCGTCATCCGAACTCGTCACACTATGGTTAACCCAGACTTATTCGAGTAACTCTAGAGTCCTCCACCGACGTAGAAAACGTTTTGCTCTCCGCAAGCGCGCTAAAACGCGAATCCTGTGGGATAAGTATCTATCCTGATGTCACTTGGAGCGCGCGACAGCCAAAGCGAAACACCGAAGAGAGGCACAGCAAGCAAGACCGCCTAAACACAATCTTCATACATGGCGTGCCAGAACATCCTTCTAACGATGTTCAAGAGACCAGAAAGCACGATTTAGAACAGTGGCGGTTCATTTGCGAAACACTTTCTTTGGATAATGTTGTGGCACTTTCGCTTACCAGGATACCTCTCCCATCGACTTATAGAGGATGCGGCCCTAGAATCCTAAAACTTGTGGTTCAGTCAGAGCAACAAGCAAAAAATGTTTTGGATCGATGGCGGAGAAATCGGAAACATCTTCCTTCCGAAATTCGGTTAAAGGTCGCAAACGATTTGCACAGCCCATATATTAAAGTAACTGAAGCAGCAAGCATACTGACGAATGTACAGAAGTGTAACTTGACTGCTGCTTTAATTGACTCTGACGTAGGTCAAAACGAAGGCTGCGACGCACCTTGGCCGAATCAAGTTGCAAACGAGGTATCATTGATCCAACAAAATAAACGAATAACTGCCGACCTCCCATCGGTCGGCATTCTCCCACACTTGACAGCTTCACCTCTCTGCGGGCTCCTAGAGACCGAGAAACTGGCCTGCTTGTATACGAATGCTCAGCGACTTTCTAACAAACTGGCTGAACTGAAAGATCTCCAAGCTTCCGGCTCGAATGATGTCATTGGTATCACCGAGACATAGTTGCACACGGGAATGACGGACGCTGAAGTTTCGCTACCCGGCATGTCTCTGATCCGGAACGACAGGCTCACAAAAGGAGGAGGGGTAATCCTGTACTACCGAAACGACTTACAGTGCGAAGCCGTGGAGGATTCAGGCTCACAATTCCCTGACTCTCTTTGGTGCGGGTGCAGTTAAAAGGCAGGGACGCTTGCCTTATTGTCTTGGCGTACCGCGCCCTTAACTCAACTCCCGAAACCGACTACCACCTAGCGGCAGCTTTAAAGTGCAGTTTACAACAAAAGTGCACTCACATTCTTATCATGGGTGATTTCAACGTACATAGTTTAGAAGCTCCTGCCACGATCGGAGAACAATTCAAAACCGATCTACAAGAGCTAGTAACTACTGTTCCTCTTTACAACCACATCACTTTGCCCACTCGGTTCAGAACTGGTAACAGGCCATATGTGCTGGATCTTGTGCTTACCGACGAGGAGCATATGATTAATGCGTTGGTTTTAGACTGCCCGTTGGGTCGCAGTGATCACGCAGTCATCAGTTTCAACTTCGTCTGCTATGCAGAATATCTGAATGATAACGATAAGACTGTGCGAACCATCACAAGGTACGACCGACTCGACCAGCTAGTCAGCGCCACAACATGGTCTTTCCTCAAAGAAGAACCCCCGGAAGTCGCCTGGCTCGAGTTCGTCAACACATTCAGTCAGCTGATTGCACAGGCTTCAGAGATAAAACCTTTGCAACAAGTGCAAATCAGTTTCTTTCGTTAGGAGCAGAACTCGAAGATGGATGACAGTACACAACGCAGCATGGCAAGTGTACAGAGAAGCTCCAGCACCAGAAACTTGGGACAACTACATAGCCCAACGTAACCACTGCACTGAACTGTTAAGAGAAGACAAAGCCGCCTATCAGCAGAACATCGCAAAATCCTTCAGTGCTAACCACAAACTGCTGTACAAGCACGTTAATAGCCTATGAAAGGTGAGGCAAGGATTTCCTCCACTCAAGACGGCTGATGGCCCAACAAGAACATCTATGGAAGCTGCAAACGCGCTGCAGATGCAATACGCCCCCACGTTTCAAACGGTCTTGCCACCAAGCGATCTACCAAGCTTTGTCTTCTGCTCACCAGGACTAACTCACGTCAGTTTTACCGCAGAGGCTGTATTGCAAAAGCTGATGTCTCTACGCAAACACAGCTCGCCGGGTGTCGACACCATTCGTCCAGAGGCATTGGGTGCAGCAGCAAACCAACTGGCAGGACCTTTAGCTCAGTTTTTCCAGCACTGCTTAGACCAGAACCAAGTTCCTGCCATGTGGAAGCTTGGAATAATAAGCCCGATTCACAAAGGTGGAGGCAGAACTAATCCCTCCAACTACCGCCCAGTAACCCTTCTTCCTATACTCTCCAAGTTCATGGAATCCATAGTTGCCGATGCACCGGTGTGCTATCTGGAAAACTGCAACCTCCACCCCTGAACAGCACGGTTTCCGTCGACAACGGTCATGTACAACTAACTTACTAATTGCACGCAGTAGTTGGACCGAGGCAGCTGACGCTGGAGAAGGTGTTGATGTGATCTACCTGGATTTTTCCAAGGCTTTCGATCGTTTAGACCATCGGATACTACTATCCAAGCTGCAGCATTACAGGATCGGAGACCCACTTTTAAGCTGGATCGCCAACTTTCTGTTTCAAAGGTAATTAGTGGTCAGAGTTCGGAGCTCTTTATCGGACCCCATACAAGTGGAGTGTGGTGTGCCGCAAGGCTCGGTTCTAGGTCCACGTTTGTTTTTGGTGTTTATTTATGACCTTGCACAGGGAATCGCTTCAAACTTCCTAATGTTTGCCGACGATATCAAGATCTGGCGTAGGATCCAGGCGAACACGGACCAGCATGTGGTTCAAAGTGATTTAGGTACGGTGTATCAATGGTCGACCCAAAACTTATTACATTTCAACGTCAGTAAATGCAAGGTGCTTTCCATCCGACATCAGGGCAGCCACTCATACCGACTCGGAACGGATGTACTGCAACAATCAACTGTCGAACGTGATTTGGGTTGCTTCAGGCAATCCGAAAACGCCTCGAAGACCGGGAACCAACAAGTCGGGCTGTTGCGACGGGCCTTTGGACAAATAAACAGCTCCATATTTCGACAAATGCTCAGTGCGTATGTTCGCCCCCATATCGAATATGCAATTCAAGTCTGGCATCCATGGCTGAAACACGACCTTAATGCACTGGAGCAGCCACAGCGTCGGGCATCTAAGAACGTAATTGGAATGCGCAAACTTCCCTACCAGGAGAGGCTGCGACGACTAGGATTGTTCAGTGGAAGCTATCGCAGACTACGAGATGACCTGATTATGGCATACTTGATTCTGCGAGACCCACATCATGTGTGTCGCCCTTTACTGCAACTCAGCAGCAATACAAACCTGAGAGGCCACTCATTAAATCTCGCAGAAACAATGCACCGCTATGCGTCCTCACGTCGTATTCACACCCCCAGACATGCGTGGGTGAGTAAATACAGTAGACTTACACGCCATTGGTGGGTCGGCAAATTAGTGCGCTCCAATCTGCCCCTGACCTGCGCGGCGACTGAGCAAAAACGAAAGACTCTTATCAAACGTGCGGTACAACACACGAGCTAAGACTCATTGATTTGACTGTGTGGGATAAACAAACTTGCCTGTCTATATTATGTCGTTGAATCACATTCCAGGACTGTTCTATTGGTGCTTTTTTTGACTGGCCAATCAATTGTGATTTGCGAAAACAGCTTTGAGACAACCGGTCTGTAACCGATTTTGCTACTCATTCTTGTCATCCATTGGCGCTTGGATCGGTCCTCTGCGGTTTTAAACGAAGACTGATTCCGATTTTTGTGTGCATGATGCGGTTGAGGTGTGTAACCTTTTAGCTTTTATCGTCAGTTAATAGCACCGTAATGCCACCGACTTTGGCTGTTTTCTTATCGCGAGACATGTATATCTGTGCTTGAACGTGAATAGGTTTCCCGTGACCTGCAATCCGTTCCCATCTTGAAATTGGGTCAAGTCGTGAATACGCGTATAACTCGACAGTTCCTAAGTGTTTTGACGCTTACACACTGGACAACTCACTGTAGCTCGGCTATGCATCAACCAATCATGTGTGCCTAGTAGGCGGACGGATATGCATTGTGAACATTAAACAAGGATTTATGACGAGGGCGAAATCCATTGCTTGTCAAGTTCAGTGGGATGACCGGCCTGAGGATTGTGAAGCCGAAAATGAAATCGACAGGAATAGTGGGTGAACACTTGAGTTCGAAGTGGGTTCCTAAGCTATTCACATAAAGTCCGGTGCAAGTTTCCCCTCCGCTACATTATCGAGGATCCCGATGAAAACCCTGTTTCGCGTTACCTTGTCTACCGCATAAACCGAATTTTACCATGTAAAGCAAATAAGATTGTGCGTTGTTAAGACGTTCTTTTAAATTCGTCACTGTAAGGGCAAACTGATAGTTGTTAGATAGTGCAGCATTATTAAATACGTGAAGTGGGAAAACTGTGGTCGACCATCTACTAGACTGTAGTGAGTGGTATGTTTGGAATGTAGGCTTTTGTGGTGTGGCCGATTTGTAACAGACTGTGAAATGCGTGACTGGTGTCCGCCAATACTACGGAAACCATGATGTGATGTGCTCAGGGACGCTGTGCTGGCAATCCGAGTTGCTAGTGCAGGTGAAAAAGTCATTTGACTATTTTGACCACTCTATGTTGTGGCCTTCGAAGCCAACAAAGGCTGTGTTGGCGCAAGTGACGCCAAGATTTGATGGGATACTCCACATGAAGACCCACGTAGACGTGCGTCATTTGCTGGAGATTCAAAGGCTCTGAGTTCCCGAATACCCATTGAAGGAGGCCGAAGTGCTGGATGGCCATCCTTGTTGTTTCACCGCATGCGCGCAGCAACCGAAATGATCCGGAATATTTGCTTCCAGATCATTTACAATTGAATGGTTGAAACGTTGAAATGTTTGAGCAGTGTTACTGGGGTCGAAAGGCATGCTGAGGTAATCCAAAACGCCGAACGGTTTGTTGACCGCCGTTTCAGGTATATCGTCCATTGCCACCGGGATCTGATGGTAGGCGAGCACTAAATTCGACTTTGCTAAAGATCGACCTAAGAGTTAGAGCCAAGTTTAATAAGTACGTGTGAAGAATGGGGCATTTATCCGGGAAAGTAACTCCCTTGAGTGCCCTATAGTCACCACAGAGGTGCCAGTCACCGGATTCCCCAGATATCATATGTAATGGTGACGCCCATGGACTTTGAGACGGGCGGGTCATTCCAAGTTCTAGCATTTGCTCGAATTCCGTCTTAGTCACATTGAACTTCCTTGGGCCTGGTCTGCGAGGGCGGGCTGAAACTGGTGGACCGTTAGTGCATATTTGATTCCTGATGTTTGTGGACATAAATAGCGAGTCATTCTGAACGCAAACGAGATTCGGATGCTAGTTGAAGAGGTCTTTCAACGGCTGTAAAGCTTGAGGCAGAACACAAATAACGCTGTTCTCGATTATACTGAGCTGTGTGCGAGAGTCGATAAGTTTCTTCCTTGTTGCGTTGACGATAAATTCGAAGTGTTATAGAAAATGAATGCTTAATTTAGCGATAGGCATGTCTGTTGCTATGAAAGGTCACCGAAAGTTACGCTGGAGGCCTAGGTTGGTAGTTAGCAGCTATTCGCCAAAAGTTGCGATTGGTGTGTACTTGGCGTCACGCAGTCTGATCGACGAGAGTGAGACTACCTCATCTGAGCTACGGGTATATCGCTAACCTCTGTTTCGGTGTCGACTCTGAACTCGGTGTCGGCAGTTAAATTTCTAACACGGATGAGGTGACTTTGGTGTTGGCCCGTCGCGTCCGAGAATTTTCCCTGCTTTTCGGCGAAGTTGGAAGGCTTGACACATTTACGAGCTGCGGCACAAATCGTTGGGGGCGCCAACATCAATCCTGCGTGTTGTTGGATTTGGAGCGTTTGGTGGGTGATTTGAATCGGCTGTGACGGCGACGGCTCGTGGTGTGCTGTTGGACTCGGCAACTAAGTGTTGCAATTTGTGTTTGCAGGGCTCCTATGGTTGAGTGTATGCTAGTGGTAGAAGTGCCCTGGGACGCGATGGCTTTGACCTCGCTGGCATCGGCTTGTGGCTGTGATCATTCAATGAGTTGATCGGTTAAGTTAGCTAGTTGGGTGAGCGATATGGAAATAACGATAGGGAAAACCGCTTGCTTATTTTGCCGTAGTCTGTTGTCAAATTTTGGGAAGTAGAGTCTCGCTCATTGTTGATGAGCCATGCAGCTGATACCTCACTCTTTGATGAGTTAAAGGAAGTCCGTCTCGCAACTTTAAATCCCTGAATTTTTGCTGCAGTTGGAGTTTCGCAGTAGGAATGGCATGTTTAATCGCAGCCTCCTTGTGCGCTTCATGGTGAGTTTCGGTCAGAGGAATGATCAGGTCTCGAACTTGCATCAATGTCTCTTTGGGGAGATAGAACTTGAGCTTGCTGTATAGAGCGCAGTCCGTGGTAAACCTGTGGATACAAAATTCTGCCTCTAAACGAGCAAACTACAAAATAGGAACCATTTCCCAAAGAGATGGCACGGCGGGATATACTACGCTAACGGCAGAGTCTAAGTTATGGTCTACAGAATCGATGGTTAGAAAAATGCATACCAAAAAATATTTCCATATGCGAAAATAAATCAGAAAGTTGGAACAATAAATGGAACTTGCTCACCGGAGTAGCATTCGAAATATCCGGCGATGAGGTTGTTCCCAACTCGAGGGTACCAATTTGGCAAGTAGCGTTTAGCGGGAGCCCAGATAGCGATTCCAGAAGTCAGATCGGATTTCAGGGAAGCTTTATTTGTAAAGCAAACGGCTTCCTGTTTGCCTAGCTATAAAAAATGATACCGTGGACGCTGCTAGCTGGGGTGACGCGAAATGCACAGCACACAAGCTGATAGCGGGTTTCAATTGAAGCATGCGTCAAACACAATGGCAATACTCAACTCAAGCAACTGAACTCAGCTAACAGTTTAACAAACTGCATCAATCGCCGTGGTGTACAATAAAGTATTTTCAGTTAGAATTTTACACAGGCAGATCGGGAATCTACAGTCTGTTTCAGACCACATCTAGACTATGTTGGGATCCCTCGGCATTACTGGCTGTTCTTGCACTATCTTGATGTTTTGCCCATCCTTGCAGTTGTCTGCAACTGTAGGAATTTCGACTGCAGTGCTCTCTCAGGACATGTAATGGATACTAGGAATAGACGTTGCCCCAGTAGCGACCATTTGGTTCGTATTTTGGTCTAGATAAACATTGCCGACTCTAAATTTCAGCTGCTGTTGTTTGAGAACGTTAGTTGTCTAGCTTACGCCGTGGTCACCGATCCATATAGCTTTGGGGCATGTGCAGAATTATGTGGTGGCTCATGTGATCAAGGAGTTTCGGGAAGTTTCAACTTAACAGTATCACCCCTTTATATACCTAAAACATATTCGGTTCATTTTGCTCTGGTTAGCGACACGCTTGTACCTCATGCTCGATTTCAACCGAATGGTTGCTGCCTCGTCACTACGATGTTGTTTCTCTCGATATAGCCAAATGAGATTCAATAAGAACAGGGAATTGCAGCGAAAGAAAACTGATGCGGTTCACCCGCAAATCATTCCATAGGTCAGCGCGACCGTGTAATGAAGTGGCATATTAAAGCGTTGGATCCTGCATGGTTGCATGAGTAATGTTGGCGGCGGTAACCGGAATACCACGGAAGGCATCTGTGAATTGCCGATGGACGTCTTCCTCAATGCTACTCGCAGTGCCTCTGAACGAGGGTATCGGGAAGAGAGATTTGGTAGTTGCTAGGGAATTGTGATATTACAATACTTCTTCAGGGACAAAGTTGTGTGAGTGAGTCATGGCGTCGGAACCACTGAAGCTGGAAGATTACGTGGTGGCAAGGCCTTCTGAAACGTAGGGCTTATTGCATCCGTAGAGCGTTTAGTGCTTCCAAAGCCATTCTGATTTTGCACACGTGCAAAATCAATAGACGTTTCATCAGATTCGCAGCAGTAATTTTTTAAACTCTGGGGCTGTGATTGCTCTGTCAGATGTGGGTGCGACTGATCGACTCTCGGAAGTGCGGATGGACTGTTATCGATGCCCATTAGATGCTTCTTGCTAGTCAGAATCATACCATCTGCTGTACGTTGAATGAGGATTCCGCGCTACGTTCTGTAGACATTATTGAAATAGCTCTAGTGAAATTTAGAAATAGTGCTGTTTCTTACTATCTTGCATTATAATTGGAACCGACTGGGACTGAATAATTTTTAAAGGTTTTGGAACACAAGTCGGTTTTATATGCGCTTGTATTGTGATAACCTCTCACACTTGACCTGGCTTGAATAAGCTCTTGTGTCTTTGGCAAAACATTGTCACAATGCAAGCGTATGTAAAACCTATTTATACTCTAAAACCTTTGAAAATCAGTGCTGTTTTTTACTGTTACACCTCACTGCTTTCTGACTTCGTCTTTGCGGACCAAACTGACGTAATAATTTGCTTGACTTATGTAGGCGTCACAGGCATACACGCTCCTACTGGTTTCATTAGCACAACGTCTTATCGACTATGGTCATACAATTGTGAGCTCGACTTCTGGAGAAGAGTTTCGTTTCCTTCAGACACGGATTGGTGTCAGACAAAGTCAGGGAGAGATATATCATGAGACAACAGCATGCTCTTCCCCAAACAGACGAGAGAAGGTATGTAGCAAAAGGTTAACGGTCTTTCACCAATGCAGCATATGTCTTCGTTAGTTCTACATTCGCAATATGACAAAGTGATTTGCAGTCCAGATCTTCCAGAATCAAAGGATAAGAAAGTGCAAAAGGCGGTTAATTCTAATGACGGTCTGGTACGAAGCATCAAGTGTTTAAATAAATAAATAAATAAATGTTATATTCCTCGGTGTTTCGAGGTGCAGTCCAACTATGTCGTCTGATCAATGTGTACAACAGGATCGCAAAAAAATAATCAATTTGTTCACGCTTTTTACAATGGATCCAAAACAGGTACTAAACTAATTGGCAGGATTAAGGCATTAAAGAAATTAAAAAGCAGGAAAAATAACGTAAGCAGATTTAAACAGATGTCCAGTTAAAGTAATACGGCCACTCGTGGAACCATCCCCATGGGACCTGCTTCCATGCAAGGTATTCCCTCAAAAGTTTTCGCTCGCACTTCTATGCAGTAACTGGCCTTGTGCCGGTGTGGCATAGTAGCATATGAGCCATCACCTGTATATCATATGTTTTGTTCATTTTAGAGCTGCTTTTGAACATGTATTATGGGCCATGAAGGCTCAGCCCAGTCCGTCATGCGGATCATTCTATTATGACACTTTTTTATACGCCAGTCAGTTGGTGGCAATTTGCCTTGCATAGGTACGTCTTTTATAATCTGGAAGCTGTAATCCGTCACCCCAGGAGATCAGCCCATTCGTCGCCAACTATGAAATAAGGAAGAATATAGAAAAGAAGAATTATGTGAAAGAGGTACTATATCGTTAATGTAAAAAAATAGGCAGGTATGATTTGTACGTCGGCGTAGAAATCGATCGAGCCGATCATACGATAAATTGTGGAATGTGACAACCGGAGACAAATGACTGTATGAGTTGTCCATAGGCAAAAGTCGCATAGGGAATCAGTTATTGCCATCACTGAATTCAAGTATATGTTTCTGGACTGTTAACTTCAGAAAAGAGGGGGAAATGATTAGCACTGGAGAACAAATGTAGCGAAAGGGATCGCAGAACAATATTACGAATTAATCAATTTGTGGTGGAAAATTACGAAAATAGTTCCTGACGTCACACCAGTAAATAATTTTGCTCTCGGTTTTAAACAGAAGACGGTTGATATGAATTAAGTTTAAAAGGAGTAAAACCGCATGGAAGGTAGCGTTAAGGAATAGCATAAGAAGCGGTTTGTAGCAGCTCATCCTAGCTGATCAAGTTTTCTCTGGTGCAGTAGAGTTGATGTTCTCCGGTATCGTACATGATCCGGCCCTTCTTCATACAGTTTTTCATCATCAAGTTGAATGTTTAAGATCCATTTCGCTCTGTCCGTTGACAGATAAGCCTTTATCATTTTCTTGAACATGCAGAAATGTTCAATACATCTAATCTCTTTTGGCAGCTTATTCCAAATGGAGCCATACCTAAGAAGATAGAAATTTCTCCTTAGACTGCTCTTGAATTTAGGTAAATAGAATATGCACTCGTTATCTCGCAGTTTATAAGTGGTGTTTTCCCGAAAGTGCAATTGATAAGTTCCAATATATGCTTTCCGCCACGCGAGTTTGTGGAGGAAGCACAGATTTAGTTGCATTCTTCGTAACCACAGAGGTTCAAGATTCAGTTGCTTGCACCTATCTCGGTATGAAAGAGCGGTTGAACAGCCAAATATGCGCTTCGTAAAGGCCCGTTGGACGTTTTCAATGGCTCTCAAGTCAGCTTTTCGCAAGTTACTGAACACAGCACAACAATATTCATGCAAAGGCCAGATACTGATTTTGAAAGCAATTAGTCTGGTTACTTTCAAGGTTAGCAGGTGGCATATGAGTCCGACCGACTGCTTAGCCTTTTTCACTATATGATTTGTATGTTTGCTAAAGTTTAACGCACTAGAATATCTTAAACCTAAGTCACGATCAGACTGGCTGATGGGGATGACTACATCATGAAGCCTGAACACTTCTGCTGCTGTCTGACATCCATACGATAGAATACTACACTTCGATGTTGCAAATGTCATCTGCCACATATCAGCCCATCTCTCAATGGCTTCCAAGTCGCCTTGGATATTGTTAACTTCAGCGGTACGCTGAGAACCTGGGAACGTGTAGACCACCTTTAAATCATCAGCAAACAAATAAGGCTTCCCAAATTGTATAACAGAAACCAGGTCATTTATATACAGTAGGAAGAGTAACGGGCCTAAGACACTGCCTTGTATCACTCCACTGGTAACTGGACGAGGTGAAGAGATATAACCATTGATATCCACAAATTGCGACCGTCCTACTAGGTAAGATTGGATCCATGAGTAAAACGGATTTGTAACACCGTACTTACTTAATTTACATAACAGCTTTTGTGTGGGACTCTGTCAAAAGCCTTTTGCATGTCGAGGAAGATAACAATGCACTGAAGACCTGAGTCAATTGCTTTAGTTAGATGGTTAAGGAAGTCAACTTGACAGGTAACACACAAGCGAGACTTCAGAAAGCCATGCTGTGAAGGTGAGAGAAGTTTGTGCGATATTAGGAACGAAACCAAATGTTCCTTAACAATTCTCTCTAGCATGCGTGAGAGAATGGCTGTGTGACTAATGGGGCGGTAGTTCCGGATGTCAGTTTTCGACCCGGACTTATGTCTCGGTATGACCGTAGCCGTTTTCCAACGTTCGGGATATTGACCAGACTGGAGAGACAAAGAGAAGATATTTAATACTATAAGAGGGATATCATCTCCACCGTGTTTGATTAAAGCAGAAGAGATCCCATCGGGGCCAGGTCTGTAGGATGGTCGCAGACAAGTAATCATACGTTTTATTGTAACAACACTAAGCTCGATCGCTGGGACTTGTTCAGAGAAGTGAAACGTGGTTGACAAATCCAGGGTTTCTTTTCCAACATTAAAGGATCTAGCAAAGTATGAGTTAAAGGCTTCCGCCATGGCGATTGGGGAATCAATGCAATCACCTTCAGGCATGACGATGTGGGAGGGTAGGTCAGTTTTGCCACCTCTCCTTTTCCTCAGTAATGCAGTCACCAGTTGACTTGTATTACTACTATTTACAGCCCGTCGTTCTTCCTGCATGAGACGAGTTCGATGTTTCATGTCCATCTCAATTATAAGGCGTTGGAGTCTCAATAATACACTAAAGTCATGAGTACGTTCAAATGTTCGAGTTAACACTCGAATTTTCCGATTGTCCTTTGCATTGTTAGCGTATTTAGAAGAGACTCTCGTATTATCACAGGAGGCAAGTATGCTTAAGCACATAGCCACATTGTCATAGAAGATATCGGAGGCTCCTTTAATATCAGACGAAATAAAGAAATGGTCCCAATTTTGGACCCTAAGCAAAGCTGAGAAATCTACCTAATTAATATTTCGCAGGAAGTGTAGAACCATCGCAAACCTCACATGCGACGACTCAGCTATAAGTTTACATCTGACTATTTTGTGATCACATCCAGGGAGACCGTCAATTACATCATTAGCTATCTGGGAGGTTCCTGAGGTAAAAAGTAGGTCTAATATATTTTTTCCCCTGGTAGCCACGAGAACATGTTGCTCCCAACCACCAGTGATGACGGAGGTTATGAACTCTGCATGTTTTGCGTTTGTTACTAACTTTGACCAACAGATATCTGGTAGGTTGAAATCTCCACCTACAACTTTATCGAAGGAACCAAGGTCCGATATGTAATTGAAGATGTCAACCAACTGGTTCTCATCACTGAGGCTGGTCCCGGGTGAGCGGTATATACAGCCTAAAAGAATTCGCTTAGTACCGAAGGACAAGGGTAACCAAGCGGAATCAATAATGGGGCATATAAGTGGAAGTGTGAATTCAGACACAGTGAGGTTCTGTGCGTAGTAAATTATGCAACCACCTCCTCTGCCTTGTTTACGATCACTTCTAATAAGCATATAACCTTCGATAAAAAGCAGCTGGCTGAGCACAGAATCATGACACCAGGTTTGAGTGAGTAAAATCATATCAGGTTTATTCAGACTTATGAAGGTGCGGAGTAAATGAAGTTTATTCAACAGAGAACGGATATTAATTATCACCAGTTTTAAAAATTCCTGGCGTTGTTTATCACTCCGTTCAGTATTTATTCTTGCAATCACATTAGTTCTAAAACCTTCCGCAGCAAATCCCTTACCGTGAGATTCGGCAGTCCTATCGGAATTAGGGGGGTGGGGGAATGGGTGGGGGAATGCAAAAAGAATGCTGTGGTAAGTTGGGGCGATTGAGCTTAATTGGATAGGGTGTCATTGCCGAAGGGCTCACAGAAGGCATTGTGAGAGGAGGAGGGGGAATAGAGTATGGATAGGGGCATAAATAAGTGGTCTGTGATTCAGCAAAGCCATGTACAGGCCTGCCAGGAGAACAGCCTTGGCTCATCGCAGGAACAATGAGGAATTGTGGCTTGCCACTCTGTGCAGCTGCATTATTATTCACGACTGTCATTGGGACACGGGGAGTCACCTCTCCAGCACGAAGGCCCCTGTTTGATCTAAGACGCTTAGGACGCGAACCATAACCACTGCTGCTATGTGTAGTCATAATGTCAATGGGCCGTAACGTACCTTCACTGGAGCTATCAACAGTCCCATTTGATGTTTTTGGACTTGTATCTGTTTCAATAGTGGTGTGGGGATTGATCCCAATCCCTACTGGTTTGTCAGAACGTGGTGCATCGAGTGAGGCTACACTATTTCCTATGTCCACAAGACTAATGTGGTGTGGAGGCGTGAGCATCTCAATTTCCGCTACTTTGTCGCCAGTCTTAGCATGGTTCGTGTGGAGAGTGGCCTTGCTAACATTATCTGCCTTTTTAGAAGGTGAGAACCAAACACTGTTGAATGATCTCCTTCTTTGCAATCCAGGAAGCGCGCAGGGAGGATGACTTTGCTTCGGCTCAGGCGAGACATTAGTTGCACTCATGCGTTGAAGCTCACGTTGCAAAGGTGACCTGTCTACGAATAGAATAACTTTGCAAAATTTCGGGACAGATCTTAACGTATTTTGACTTTTGATAAACGAATTTGCGAGACTTTCGCTACGGAAGTTGAACAGAGTCGGACAAGGAAAACGCAAAGATTTTTTCCTCAGTCTTCATATCACTAATATCGGTTTCAGCGATGTTGCACGCTCTCGAAACAGAGCGCCTAATGTTGTCAATTGCGATATTGTCAGCTATGTTGAGGGTGATGACATTTTTTCCCCTTCTGCATCTTTGATTAACCTCAGAGGCGATTGCATTTAGGAAGTTTAAGACTCCAATTTTGTGCTTTTGCTCTGGATTAGCCGGAGACTGAATTATGTATGAAACTGACATTAGGAGATCTCCGAATGAGTCAAACAACTTTAGTTTCTCATTTTGTTCCTCTAACTGTTTTTCGAACGTCTTTATTTTGGCTGACAGTGAAGATATAAGGTCGAAAACACTAACTGAACTTTCTGTGATTTGTTCTTTGGACTTTTTTACCTGCTCTTGTATCCCAGCCTCGGAATGTGTGCAACAGGGCACAGGTTCCTCGACACTCGTGACGGTAACATTATTTACCTTGATTATTCGGTTTTCCACACGCTTTTTCCTCATTGCACGAGTGTTAATGGCAGTCATCAATCTTGTAAATGAGAAGATCAAAGCTATCTATAGTATATGCTATAGCCAAGCGTGAATTCTGAAGTAACAAAGGTCGCTAAGGTCCAGTGATTTACCCATTCAAGTCAACAGACAGGCCACTGTTTCAGATGCAACCAATGATACAAACCAACCGGATGTAAGAGTGCTCAGTTGTCCAAATTCCGCCAAGGGTAGACTGTCCTGCAGTGATCGACCGCTCCGTGCACAGGTATCCCTGAGGTCAACTCCGTGTGTCACGTTATGCCGCAAGTTTCAACAGGCGCACACGCACAAATCCGGCCAAACAAAGAGATTTGTGTGCGTTCGATAGAACGCGATTCACAATGCAGCGTGAGAGCTCTTGGTCAACCAAGGCAGTGTACGAAGATGGAATTGCTTCTAGTCGCCTTATTCAGCTACCGACAGGGTTGGTTTAGATCTCCTGAAGTAGAGCTAGCAATAAGCTTTCCGTTAATTCCAAAAACCTTGATGAAGGTAGAAAAGTGGTGCACTCGTAGGCGAACGACAAGGCTAAAACACAGCCAGAATTGAAAACCGACGTTAGACGTTGATCCGTTAATAGTAGCCTCGAGAGAATTCGCGAAATGGGTAGACCTGATCGAGCCCGATTGAATGAGTGTACCCAGGCCGATGTGCGAAAAGATTTGAATCCGAAAACTTGAAAAGTCAGGAGCAACGAAAATTTCCCGACCAGCACGTGCACACGTGCACACGTTGTTTATGGAGGTGTAGTGAAACGCGATCTAACGACTACATTTTTAAAGTGCCCGTGTATAGCTTTCGGCTGTTTAATGAAAACTCAATCGTCGATTCGCAGAAAATCGCGAAGTCCAGGGTTGTCCATATTTCGGACACATGCTAAATGCGGCCCCCATTACAATTGCAACCGGCACGTGGTCCTATCATGAAGTAATAACTTCAGGCTTGGATGTTTTTTATACATATGTAATTTGCCCGATAACTTTATTTAAACTGAATACTGCTCGACATATGTTAACCTTATACAATGTGGCGCTCCTTGCAAACATTTTGGAAACTGCTGGCCTAGGCGCTTCATTAAGAAATGTTTAAGATGCAATCAAGTTAGACAGTTGGCCAATATGATACTGTAGTGATATAGTCTGGAGGCAGCCCAAGTAAATATGAATAGACTGTCTAAAGCCTGCCCCAATACTCTGGTCACTCCACTCGGTTAATGCGTGACAAAGGTAGAGAGAGAGGTAGTGTAATAAATTACCAACTGCCCAATATTAGACTTTGGTGTTTCCTAAAATGTCACCCGCACACGGATGAAGTACCACCTTATGCATGCATGTGGGTACATGTGTACTTGGTCGTGTCGTCCAGCGTTAAAACGCTGGATGGTTGAGTTGGAGTTAAACTACGGCACGTCACAAGGCAATTTCACCGATCGATACAAACGCTGTCTGGCTGGTTGGAATGGAAACAGCAGTGCCTCATAACCCGGCTAATGCGGTAGAATTGTGGTGGTGCTTGCGCAGGCGTAACTGACCTGAGCAACGAGTATGCAATAAGCGCTTAGTGTTATCCAAGCTGGTGACAAGAGGGTTACTGGCAACGTCGTTGTAGGCTGAATGTTACCCACGATTTGTCATTCATTTTTCAAGTAAACGATCTTCGCCCTTTGTGCAATAGGTGATTCTCAGTATCCTCTTGGGTGAGATATTGTCTAGAAATGTAGCTTCTTATTTCTCTGTTAATAGAATATTGTCTCATGAGTGAATATGTTGGAATGAATGTTCATAGTCCCGCCTGAAACAAATTGGACAGCTTAACCACACGTGTTTCCTGCAGCGGTGATCAATACTGCAATAGGTGAATATGCTATGCGGTAGCAAGTATTCTTTAGGTGGCAAGGCTTTCCAAAACTCCTTATTCACAAAATCATATTTCATATTTGCGTGGCCTAATTGTAAGGAATGTCCATTTTGCTAAGGTAGGTTGTTTGAAGGTAACTTTCAGTCTACAAGAGGGTTGCCGATAACAGTTTTGTCACTAGCTGGGATAACACTAAGCACCTATTGCACACGCCTTGCTCACCCCAGTTACGCCGTGACGCCGCTCTACACCATCTCTCAAGCTTGTGCTTTTCCGCTGCGGTCAACCTCCTACTGTGATCCCTTGTACTTGCTAGTGCTACGATAAGTTGGTCTAAACCTCAGTTGGTTAGCCGATGATTTATCGAAAGGCATGAAGTAGGTGACCAAATAACTTAGACAGGGTGATGTTCGTGTATCCTCAGTTGAGTACGAAGGAGTTCCTCGCATATTGATTGGAGGCTGTTTCCATCATCGGACATTCATGCTGTTGTGTTAGATCCTTAACCTCTGTCGGGTGACTACAACTTGTCATTCCGACATTTTCATCGTTATCTCGTCAATTCCCTTGATTGTCCTCTTCCTTATATCAAAGTAGATAATAATGATCTGAATCATCACATCCCTGTACTCGAATAGTGGTTGACCGGTTGAAAGTCACAGAGTTGTATGTGGTTATAATATATTGTTTGTGGACTTAGCAGTCCTGAGAACCATTTCTGATGACGAATCTGTTAGGCTTTTGCCACGTAGTCAAAATACTACTAATAATAATGACAGTAGTGCGCACATTTCATTTTAAGTGAGAACCTGCGTGCATAGTGTGCACAGCTCAACTATGTACAGGTAGTACCATGCGTTTGCATGAGCAAGATAATATATATATATATATATATATATATATATATATATATATATATATATATATATATATATATATATATATGATTTGGCGGCGTCCGGATCCGGATTTGCCTGTCACTGTGACGTCCATGGGGAGAGTCACAGGACGCCTGCGCCTACAAAGGGGACCATGGGTGGCTTGCGCTGCACCACCCATAGTTCCACCCACACACCCCATATCCAGTGTAAACCCGAAGGAATAAGACCGGGAGGCATGCGGATGGGAGCCACGTTTCATCAACGGAGCCGGCCCACACTTCTTCAACAAGCAGAACGGAAGCATTCCGGCCTAATTGGGAAATCATACACACCAGACATACACGAGGCGGTGGCTGGACCGTAGCCCGTTCCACACAGATTGCATGGAACCACTCTTTGAGCCTAGCACCATCACGAGGACAGTGCACTCCGTCCCCTCCAGCGACGACCAACTGTCTCCTGGAGCCAGTATGGACGAGGTAGTGGGTAATAGACAGGTAGGCACCTTGTCAACATTCACATCAGGCGCATCCACACGGGGGAGCTCAAGCAACATCTACTTCTGAAATGCAAGATTACTCATCACGCAGGCAAACGTACCACATACGCCGCCTTATTGGCCTGGATTAGTAAATTGAATGGGAACATACTCATGGTGCTTCTATTCCACATACTATAGTGCCTTCTCCGGCACTTAAGAAACCGCCCTTTTGAGTAGTTCACGGACTTCGCATCGATCAAATTTGCCTTGGATTCGCAACACCTGAAATCAACATGAGTTTGTCATAAACGCACCTTCCTCATGTTCTGGTAATATTATTTTCGGTTTGCTCGAATGTCGTTCTACTGCACTAAGTTAACCGTACAAAAGCAGTATGAAGATCCTCGTGGAATTCATTCGGTATACATATACATATATATATATATATATATATATATATATATATATATATATATATATATATATATATATATATATATATATATATATATATATATATATATATATATATATATATATATATATATATATATATATATATATATATATATATATATATATATATATATATATATAGATTGGCGTCATCTGTGTTCAATGGCAGTTCGAATGCAACATATGTACATGCGTTTATTCAAACTTAAGTGTGAGCTGTCACAAACTGCATAAAGGCACATTAGACATCATCATCAATGGTATGACAAACGTGTATGGGTTTCGTTTGGAGGTCAGGCTAATAGCCACTTTCGCAGGTATGAGAATAACTACCCAATACCAACTGTTGATATTTTCTTCTACCTTTAGACGTGACTGCCTTAAATTTTGGTCATCCATATTTGAAGGAATCCGATGTGGCAATAGTAAAGCAACTGCTAGGTAAAATGATGAGTAGACTACTGGTACAGTGAAATAGTGTGCACTTAGGTGTTGCCCTCTACATGTACAGTCTGGTTTGAGTAGCTGATGTGGGAGATCACACAGCATGTGAATGCGATAGTGTCCACTTCTGGCTCTCTGTGTCTCCGACCGGTTCGGTCATGTGCTGCCCGAGGCATGTGCACCTACTCAAAGAACGATTGATGCGCATCCTTTGGTATTGACAAGTAACATCAAATAACTCCCGCTGCCCACTGTCAAACATGCGACTTTCCAAACAGTGTTCACATTTATTGTGCAAATGTCCAAGTACTCAACCGGTTATACCTACCGACCTGTACTCTACTGTGGCCATAAGCTATTTGCTAACAGTCTATATAGTACGTTCCAGGTGCAGCCCATTTGGTACTCATAAAACCATTGTCGCTATGCGCCGATTCATTTCCGACGTTATATAATAACTCATTGACGTACCATTCCTGTTAGATGCAACCTTTTACTTAATCCATTCAAAAGATTGGCCATGTGCAAAGCAAATTCTGGTAGGCGTCTCTGCACGTCTGCCTTTCATCCGGTTAATACGTGTGTTTCATAGGCCCCGGTAAATTCAGTCTGGCTGAGTGATAACTGGAACTATAACTATAATCACTCTCATCACTAGCCTGCGGAGTGGAACATGGAATGGCAACATCGTGATAATCGCTAGTCGGTTAATTGTCGGGATTGTTCACTTGACACAGATTTTCCAGGAAAATTTCTCTTCGAATGCATAATCTAAAGTGGGCACACGAAGGACAATCGTTGAGCATTGTGTTACAAATGTCAAATTTGACATTTTATGCGTACTGTAAACGGCCAAGCGATGATAACCTTTTGATTCAAACGTATCCATCGAACTGGAAACATGCACAATAATTTGCCACCCTAGCATTGATCCGTAGTAAGCACACAAATCGCTCGGAAATACCGCACTCACATCAATTACGAATGACCTCATGGATGGACTGAACCATTATTCTGCGACGCACCGGCTCTCTAAGCATCATGCAAGTTAGCATTGAGCAGCTAGTCAAGCTACAGTTATGGTGAGCAATACCATGGAGCTGACATAGTGATATGAATCGCGTTTGAATAATAATACGAAAATGAAGATGCCATAGCTCACTCTCGGTATGTAACCTTACTAGACGCCGCTTGAGGAGGTAGCAAGAATAGCATAGCATAGATCATGATGAGTACAATATCGTAATAGGCAACACGTGAAGTCATCGCGAAATACAACCGAGTTAAATAAGCTTAAAAAAGTTAGGTTACCTGTGGCTCATCCGTTCTAGGCAGGTGCAATAAAGATACCACATTACACCGAATCAGTAGTTAATCATTCTAAGATGAACTGCACCCAAGCCCGACTTACATGCGGTATATAGAATAAGGATGACACCATAATGAATGACGGAGATGGCGTAAGCAACTTGTCAATTTAGAAGGGAAATGGTGCGATTATGTCCACTGCAGGCTATCCGTGTCGTAAGGTAAAACCAGAGCCGGTTCTAGACGTCTGTTGTCCGAGGTGAGCGTGAATCAACAGGGAGGTAGAACCATCAAGCAGTCCGTCATGTGTTACTATTTATTTCCCCTTGGTCATTCGTTCGGACCGCTAGCATATCTTGACCAATCCATCAGTGTTTAGAATACTACCTCTGCCCATGCATTTCGATTCGGATATCACAACGTATTGCCGCTGTTCCGGGAATCAACCTTGATGACTTGTCTGAATCTCAGTGCGTTTACCTGAAGGCGGCCGCAGTACAATGGGGCGTATAGAGACACTTGAGATGGGATACATTGATCTCATTTTGCAACCCCTAATAAGTCACGGTGTCACACGAGAAGAAATGTAATATATATATATATATATATATATATATATATATATATATATATATATATATCAACAGTGAACAATTACTTGTCAGGAGTAAAACGGTGTGTGCTAGACAAGCCCGTAGGATGGTTGGTGAAAAAATACACTTGAAGGATCACTTATTCTCTACCTGTCCAGACCTCATATCCATCAGTGAGTTTGGAGTTGGACACAGTGCAAGCATTTATTTGCCACTGAAGTTAGACAGAGCGTTGAGCATTTAGCAATAAACATATCCACTGCAGCTGTAATGTCAGCACGCTTCTAATGTGAAGGTGCACAGAAGCACAGATATGTATGTCGTATCAATTGATGATTGGTAGAGAATTCTCACCTTCATTCGGCAACCGTTCTCTCATGGTTAATATGGAATGGAAATTTCACCATCCTGATTTATAACATGAGTCTCAGCTGACTCGTGTGTTTGTGCAGCACCCATGAGGCCCATTTAAGTGGAAACACCGTCTCTCATCAATTGAATACATGTAGTCCATCTTCCTGACTAATTTGAATACTCGTACATTTCCTGCAATGCACCTCAGCGATTGAACGGAATGGCCGTCCGCAGTTGGTGCGTGTGCATTGGAAGACAATGCCTGTCGTTTGCATCACGCTTGCCGTCTCATACGCGTTTGCTAACTGCATCCTGGCGACACTGCATTTCGCGTGGATGAAAACAACGTTTTTTACATAAATAGTATTTCCCATATACTCGAGTGACTCACGAGGATCAATTACGCCAATTTGGTCGCTAATGTCTAAGGCGTCTGTGCACCCGACTGGATGAGACTAGTCCTAGTGGGCCTTAACAACGAAAATGACCGGTATATTTGAGCTGTTCACATGAGTATTGTTCAAGTTCTGACACTGCTCTTATATCTACTTCGTTTCAGATTACACTCCCAGTGGATTGGAAATTGCTTACCAACGGTCAGACGGCCATCTGTGCGCGCATCCCAATCAGCATTGAGTGGCGTGGGGAGGGACAAGACTTGGTCGCTTGAGTGTGTGGATTTAACCATTGGAATACACCTAATCATTGGTCAAGTGTTCACTGCTTCATACCAACCCACGGTTTAGCACATGATTGCGTGAGACTGGGTTGTGTGGGTATTTGGACGGGTGGAAGAAGTACAAGGTGCGTAGTGCGACCCGCGTACATCGTTCCAGCCATCCGAGTGTGTTTTAGTATAGACATTTCCAACTTTCCGTATTTGGATGGTCCCGTTACGAAGGCGATCTTTGGCAGATGTACGCAAGTCACATTGTTGTTGAATGCAATTAACCACATGCAGTTACGTACTCAAACTGGGAATGCGATCGGCCAAGCATGTACTACAAGCTACATATGGAATCTGGGCACATCCGCGGGGTAAATGCAATGGGTGTCGAGTAACGTTTTGTGAGCCCACAAAACAGACCGCATCCGATTTACGCAAACAGCCTTGTTGGAGAAGGATGTGGGGAGTTTCGAGTAGTAATGCTCAATACTGAGCGCCAAACAGCACACTATCCATTAACTTGTGACCAGTCGGTGGTTGTCCATTAGGAATGCTTACACCATTTTTCGGACGTTGATACAGAAAGAGGTTATGACTGTAAGGTCCATACTTGTCATGTTTGTCACAACTTATCCATCAGAAAGGCGGTAATTGTAGCAGCAGTCCGTGCTTCAGGAACATATGCCTTATTCGACAAATCCGTTTCAGTTGATTCGACAATATAACTGGCAATAAAATCCTTGCTCAATAACTATGTTACTTCTACAAATAACGACGCATATGCATCCAGCATGTTCTACTTTGGAACCACTCAAACAAACTCATTTCAGCGCAATCAAATATAAATGAGTCAGCGCATAGTTAAAATATGCGTAGATGTCCAAACAACTGTTCGGTTCGCTTGTAGCAAGCTAGCCACTTGGTTCTTCATGTAAAACCGTCTCGTTCCTCTGATTGCACAAGCTCATCAGAGAGTTCGCGTTCTCGTGGGCAGACGCATCGTTGTCGCGGAAGAGTCCTTACACTCTTCCATACCTCGCGGTCTTTGGTGCCCTGTCGTTATCTTTCCGCAAACCGTCGTGTGCCCTGCTTCCGATTCACATTCACTTTCCCATACTTGCCTCAGCTGAACTCGGTTAATTGTGAAAATTTACCATCAAATACTGTCTTTAAATATGTTTCCCAGAGTTTCGTGGTCAATACACATTGCGTCCATTGCTTGCTGACACCCGGTATTGGTTATATCCACCCAGCATCATTTACTGATTGCTCAGGTAGCGCTCGATTAACGCAGTTGAATGGGACACAGGTACATGCAAGGAGTTAGCCATTTACAATAGCGACTAAACAACCGACTTCGTACAGGTCTGCACGCTTTAGCTAGATATAGGATTTGTGAGTGTTTCCCCGTGTATCGGACAAACAATTTGTTCAATCCTTTTGGAGCCTGTGTCCCCGTTTTCTTTCCCAGAGCTCTACCATTGGCGTTTCACTGATTTCTCGTTTTATTTTGCATATGTTGTGTCTCAGTTCTCTTTCTCTCTTACCCATACCATGTAGATCGATAATCCGCTTGCTTTTGTGTATGCAGCCCAGCCTATGGGTACCGACTAACTTCGCTTACGTGGCTTTCCATGCTGAAGTACCAATAGACACTAGAACGCACGAGCTAAGACTCATTGCTCTGACTGTGCGGGACAAACACCTTGCCTGTCTATCTTGTGTCAATGAATCATTTAGCAGAACGGTTTTATCGGGGCTTATTCCGACCGGATATTCTCTTTTGATTTGCGACACCGACTTTGAGACAACCGGTCTGTAAACGATATTGCCACTCATTCTTATCAACGATTGGCGCTTGGATCCGTGCTCTGCAGTTTAACTGCAGTTTAACTACGTTCTTAGTACGCAGTTCACGCAGCGCCTGAAGGTGTCGGCCTGTAAGTGCGCATCTTCAGTCACTGGCACAGTCCTAACTTCGTGGGCAATGTCGGTCAATTTGTTTCTAAACCAAACAACCCTCTCATGATGGTTGGATGGTTGAAGCTCCTGAAATTGAGAGACACATCCAACAGCGAGGCCCGAAAGTATTGGTGCATACGGCAGCCAAGAAAATGATCTATATCGAGTTGCCTTTCAAGGGTGACTTTACTGTACTTAAAACCACGAAACGTTTAATCTCTGCTACGCAGAGAAGTTACTGTGCTGCTCAGGTTGTGGTCATCAATAGAACATGTAACTTGCCGGTGCCTCTGACGAAGCAAGCTCAACCGATAGGGACCAACTCACGCTGCATATACAAATGCGTGTGCGACTGCGAAAACAGTTACATAGGCCGAACCAATCGATCTTTGACTTCCCGAATAAAGGAAAAGGTGCCAAGGTGTGTTCAACGTGAAATTGACCAGCATCCCTATCCCACTGAAGTTCCGTGCTTGCGCAAGCCGCCAGCTTCCTCCATAGGTAAACGCCTACTGACTACTCGTCACCGGATGGAGCTTGGATCAGCGTTCACACTTGTATTACGTCACCCTAGTACCCGCTTCCTCCGTTTCGCCGAGGCCGTTGCGATAAGCCGGATGAAGCCGTCACTATGTGGTCAAAAGCAATTATTTGTCAGCATAAGACTGCCGTGGACATAGGGGTGGAACTTCCGTCATTCATTTTGCACCTCATGCTCATTCGGTCATACGCATATTTAAGTATATAGTTGCATACCGGTTATTGTTAATGGTACTGAGGAGACAATACGAAATGCAGACATATATATCTGCTAGGGAAAGTGAATAGGTTTCCCGTGACCTGCAATCCGTTCCCATCTTGAAATTGGGTCAAGTCGTGAATACGCGTATAACTCGACAGTTCCTAAGTGTTTTGACGCTTACACACTGGACAACTCACTGTAGCTCGGCTATGCATCAACCAATCATGTGTGCCGAGTAGGCGGACGGTTATGCATGGTGAACAATAAACAAGGATTTATGAAGAGGGCGAAATCCATTGCTTGTCAAGTTCAGTGGGATGACCGGCCTGAGGATTGTGAAGCCGAAAATGAAATCGACAGGAATAGTGGGTGAACACTTGAGTTCGAAGTGGGTTCCTAAGCTATTCACATAAAGTCCGGTGCAAGTTTCCCCTCCGCTACATTATCGAGGATCCCGATGAAAACCCTGTTTCGCGTTACCTTGTCTACCGCATAAACCGAATTTTACCATGTAAAGCAAATAAGATTGTGCGTTGTTAAGACGTTCTTTTAAATTCGTCACTGTAAGGGCAAACTGATAGTTGTTAGATAGTGCAGCATTATTGAATACGTGAAGTGGGAAAACTGTGGTCGACCATCTACTAGACTGTAGTGAGTGGTATGTTTGGAATGTAGGCTTTTGTGGTATGGCCGAATTGTAACAGACTGTGAAATGCGTGACTGGTGTCCGCCGGTACTAGGTAAACCATGATGTGGTGTGCTCAGGGACGCTGTGCTGGCAATCCGAGTTGCTAGTGCAGGTGAAAAAGTCATTTGACTATTTTGACCACTCTATGTTGTGGCCTTCGAAGCCAACAAAGGCTGTGTTGGCGCAAGTGACGCCAATATTTGATGGCATACTCCACATGATTGATGACATTCTCTACTGGTAAATGCCACGTGGTATATTACAGGAGTGACATCACACCAGGTTCGCTAACTATAGATGGTAAACCATTGTCTCACTGCCACACTATCCGTGACCTAGGGATCCACTACTCGAGCACCCTTAACTTTTCCGAACACGCAGGAAACACCGCAGCTCAAGCCCGCCGAAGCATTGGGCTTTTGTTCAAAACATTTAAATTAAAAGAATCCATTAACACCATGTATGGAATGAAAACGCGCCCGCTACTTGAATATGGCTCCATCACCTACTGTAATTCTAGAGTGAGTGATCGTATGGCATTGGAACGTGTTCAGCGAATGCAAAGAAAAGACAAATGCGTAAGTTCGAACGTTTAATGTCTGAGCATCCTAATTTTATTGGTCCTACCGACAGTTCCGCGTCTATTAGTACCTATTGTAATGTAGTTAATATGTCAGATCGGGTTTTGAATGAAACGGAAAGTAGATTGTTGGAGAAAGGTTTAACATTTACCATCAATAAACCTAAAATATATGTCGAAGAGATTATCCCAAGCATTGAGAGCGCGGTGACAAAGTTGCCCGCTACGAAGGCAGAGAATATTCGAGCACAGTTAGTAAATATCATTAAGTTTCAGCAACCGGGTGAGCCAAATCTTCCGCAGACTGAACGTATCGCATTAAATTCCTTGAAGGAAGATCGCAGCATTGTACTTACAAAGGCTGACAAGGGAAAAACACTGGTTGTAATGAATAAGTCAGAATACTTGGAAAAAATGGGACAACACTTGGAGACGGGTCCATATAGAGTAGTTGTTGATAAGACAGTGGCGTCGGTAATGTACAAGAGTAAAACGGAGGTTGGTAACTATTTAAGAACCGTGAAGGACGATTTGGGGGCAGGCAAGTGGTACAGTCTCTATCCAAAATCGACTTTACCTCCGAGGGTTTATGGCTTGCCAAAGTTCACAAACCCGAAGTCCCCGTACGGCCCATAGTCGACGGTATTGGCTCCCCGACCCATGAACTTGCTAGATACTTTGCAAGACTATTGCAGCCTCTAACAGGACGAACGAGTGCATTCGTGAAAACTCTTATGATTTCGCTCAAAAGATAGCAAGTGTAAAAATTGAGTCAGATGATTTGATGGTCAGCTTCGATGTCACATCACTTTTCACAAATGTACCCAAAGAAGAGGCGCTAGGAATAGCAAGACGTTGTCTAAATGAAGACGTCACTCTGAATGATCGGACGAAACTAACAGTTAACCAGATAATCGAGGGAATGACAGTGTGTCTTAACATGTCTTACTTCGTTTTTCAGTCGAAGCTTTACAGTCAGGAACAAGATCTCGCAATGGGATCGCCAATGTCCCCTGTACTGGCGAACCTGTATATGGAAGACTTCGAGAACAGAGCGTTAACAAGCACCATTAACTCACCAAAAGTTTGGTGGCGTTATGTAGATGACACCTTTGTACTTGTTAAAAAGGATAAGAAGGACGAATTGCTTGATCACTTAAACTCCATTGATGAGAGAATACAATTTACTATTGAGTTGGAATCTTGTAGCGGTACAATACCATTTCTTGACTGCCTAGTTCACAGGAATGGGGGAAATTTAAAGACGACACTATATCGCAAGCCATCGGATACTGACGGCGTACTCCACTACACATCGGGTCATCCGAAACAGGTTTACGCTGGGATAGCCTCAACGTTGTTCTACAGGGCACAAACCTTGTGCACGATGGAGAAGGACAAAAAGGCTGCGCGGAAAGTGGCAATGAGCAAACTATTAGAAAGCGGTTACCCAAGGCGACTAGTTAAACGTCAATTGCATAAGGTGCTACACCGGCAGTCAAGACCCACAGCCAAGTGGATAGGGACGGTCAGAATTTCGTACAAGGAAGGCACTTCCGAGGCAATTTGGAAGGTACTAAACAAGGAAAATATAAGGGTGATCTTTCACCGAGGTCGAACATTGGAACATTGGAACATTGGAATGTAGAGAGCAGAAGGAAAAATCCTTTGTCAGCTCCATCGCCTCCCGTTCGTCACAGGGATCAAGGTGGACATTGCAAGTCGGTTCCAATGGAACCGCTGCATTGACATAAGAAGCAACAAGATCCGAGTTTACTCAACAGGTAAGAATCCAATTGATGTTTCAACATTCCTCCGACTGCGCATCAACGACACACACAGGTAGATTATTACATTCGTTCACTACTCTGGTAGACAGAGTGACATCACAACGTGCCCGAAGTCTCCTTTGTTTAAACAATTTCCAATGGTGACCCCGAGTCGAACTGAAAGAATTGAGTGGAAAGAAATTCTCCAATTCAACTCCAAGTTCCCCTCTAACGATACGCCGTGTGAAAATCAAATCTCCGCGATCTCAACGGTAGGCTAGGGAGAACAAGTTCAGGCACTGGAGACGATGCGAGTAAGGCAGGTTTCGTAATTCCAGAACGGATTTAGAGCCTCTCCGCTGAACTTTTTCAATCAAGTTGCATTCAAATTTGGAAAGAGGATAAACAGCGGGCAGTCCATACTCAAGAATCGGACGTACATGAGAAGTGAACAGGAGCCTGAAGATCTCCGGAGTCAAGCGAGAGAAGGATCGTCGTGTGGCGAAAAACAACCTGTTGGCAGAAGCGACTTTCCTCAAGGTATCTTCGGTCGATTTTAGGTCTGGGGTCACAATGACGTCGAGGTCCCTCTCATGATTAGAGTTCGGCAGCAAAAACCCACCGATATGATAAATTCCAAATGGTTCGGAGGCACCGATCGGAAGAACGGAATATTTATCGTGATTTATGGGTAATTGACACCTGACCGACCACTCATGCAGCGAATCGAGCCTTGTTTGTAGTAAATCAGCTTCATCCAGACAGGAGACTTCCATCCATATCTTTAAATCATCTGCGTAAATCAAACAATCTGCCCGTAGTACAGATGCCAGATCATTAATAAAGACTTTAAAAAGTTCAGCGCCAAGAACAGAGCCTTGCGGAACACCGCTGGTCATATTTACAGGGAAGGAAAAGGCCTCATTTACTTGCACACGGAAAGCGCGGTCATTCAGGAAATCAGTGAGACAAGAGAGGATTTTTCCTGAAACACCAATACTGCGAACGTTACGTTCGGCGCTGGTACACCTGAAGGACCCCCTTCCCAAGGATAGGACGACTAACTGTGTTTATAAAATTAAATGTAAAGACTGTGCACATGTGTATATAGGCCAAACAGCGAGAGAATTACGCACACGAATTTCGGAGCATAGGAGGCGCATTGCAAGACTATCAAGAAACGAGTTCGAATACCAGGCGATAGTAAGAGACTCGGCAGTAGCTGTGCATGCATTAGACACGGGTCACCAGATAGACCACGAAAACGTAGAGGTCATTAGGAGGGGCATACGATCAACATCCTAGCGGCTGATTGCTGAGGCGGTGGAAATTGCCAAATCTGATGACTGCGTGAATAGAATTGAGGGGGTAGAATTCCCTAATGCATGGCGGGCGGTTTTAGGCCGGCCAGCTTGACGAGCATCGATGCGTGGATCAGATTGAAAAGTGCAAACCTACTCCCATTGTCAACACTATGGGCCTATCCGTCAATGTCATGACGCACAAAGGAACACCTGGACTATTCCCACTGTGTTTAAACCACCTGAGGTGACATCCCGAACTGTTCCTGTAATGACTCATGGCTCAAGACTCGGGTACCGCGGTTATCGGCCCTGTTCGCTATAAAATCCCACACCAATTGCACACTGATTCACCTGGTCTGACGAAGCCTTTATTTTATTGGCGAAACGTTACCAAAAATACTATACCAACCGATTGTTTCCAAACCTCTCTGAGCTCTCTGAACTCGTGTTCAGCGATCATTTACTAAGCGTCTTCTTGGCTATTCCACCACCCTATCTTACATGGAAAGTTGCGTTGCCTTAAAACTTGATCCACTCTGGCTGCGAAGAATGAAACTTAACCTTTTCATCTTCTTTGACACAATTACCCAAAAAATACATTCTTCACGCCCATCGGTACAACGAGCAGAATTATCAAATTATCGCACCCGAAATAACACTCACAACAAAGTAAAAGTGAAAAGATCACGAACGAAACTGTCTGACAACTTTTTCCTAATTCGATACGCCATATTATGGAACAGGCTTCCATCTGAGATACGTGCAATCCAGTCAGGGATGAAGTTCCGACCCGTTATACATTCCTTTCCAAACGTCGAAACAGCGATCGGTATATTGCAACCTACCTTGACAAGTGAATATCCGTACGAAATAGGAGCAAGATGGATATAGTATCAATATCAGGGGATCTTTTCATTCGCCTGTTGCCCGATCTTACTGCCCTCCCCAAATTTATCAGTAGCAATAACGTGTTTTCTAAAGGCAAAAATATCCTGATTAACAATGAAGTTCACCCTCACGAAGACGGAAATGTGCCCTAGAGTTCCTCTCGAGCAAATTATTTCGCATTTGTTCTGCAACGCTAATTATTTTCTACTTATCTTTTCCCCTGGACCCCTCCCTTAGGTACGAGCTGCTGTGTTACGTGCTCAGCGAAATCAATGTTGATTTAATCCTTCAGCTTTTGGACTGGATCCATTTGATAACACCTTCCGAAAACCTACCATGATCTTCCACGCTTACATTCACTCTGAACAAATCCCCTCAACGAAATCAGCTTCTCCTCTTACCGCACACAGCTGAACAGTTGGAACGACAGTTAACTTACTTTACTTTGCGTACAGTTTTATCTCCCTCCCTGAAAAATACCATCCGTACATACAACATTTCTCAGTACCATACAAAATTATTTCGCATCACCAATTTTCCCATTTTGATCTCCGACAACTGCTGGAGCTATCTTACTAGTTCCTCCGAAAATTCTTCTCCTTTTCTGTAAAAAGCATGTATATTCCTGAGGTTAGCAGTTACCAATGAAACTTGTACAATCTGAATCGAACAACGTCGGACGAAAATCTAGCATTTCACGTTACTGTACGTCCACCCACTTTTATTTGCTTATTTCTCTCCTTCCAGTGTTGGCCAGAATTGGGCCGATCTCCCGAGGCTATGGATAAATGCTTCCGAAAAAAATGCAGCACACTCATGCAGTATGAGTTATCACAAACTCACTGACACATATTACAAGTGCTTGATTCTAATCAGCCAAATGATGGCTGTGCGATGAGGAGAGCTTAATATGAAACACAGGCCCCCACAGTACAGTGCTGGAATTGAATCAACTAAAAGATAGCTGTATGATGGGGAGAGCTTTTCATTGAACACAGGCCCCCACAATACAGTGCTGGAAACAAATCAGATAAAAGATGGCTATACGATGGGGAGAGCTTAATATATATCACAGGCCCCCACATAACTGTATACATATAACGCCACAATAGCACATGGCCAGATGAGATGTGGAAGAGAAGTGTGGAAGCAGGTCTCCGGGAGACGGTTTCATGATGGGTCGTATTACTCCAATTAAACTGACAGTTTATATCCACTTTTATTCTTACTCTCAACTTCTACTATTCCTACTCCTTTACTATTTTTAATTGATTTAGCACTGAAACAGTCCTATGTGAACACAATAGATCACTGAATATCCCTCTCCACTAGCCGACTTTGTTGTACCACATGATCAGGCTCGTAGTCTGCCTGTGTCTCGCATGTCGAGAAATATATCATTTATTTATTTTTTAACCGGGAGAGCGAAGGCGATGTAGTTACTGACTCAGAAGGTGAAAACCGGTTGGGTGTTCAGTGAGATATAGGTAGTGGTGTGTGCAGAATTCGGAAAGGAAATTTATCGGCTGCAGGCCTTGGAGCGTTTTCACTCTGCAAAAGGGTAGAGCACGAAGAGCTGATGATATTTTTCCAGGAGCTGAGTAGGCATCTGGCAATTGGGCTCCCCGATTTAAATGTCGCTGCGAGAGAACGATTGTTGAGAGGGTAGTTGATCCGAAATCTACCAAGTGAACTTCAGGATAGAGACAAATTGGGATCCAAGGTTGGAGTCAACAAAGCGGAGGAGCTAAATGACTTTGATACAAACTTTTCGGAAGGAGCCAATGCTTGGAGCTGGAAGGAGAAAAGTAGACGAGTTGATGCGGATGGTGGCAAAGCTGAATTCGAGAAATCCCATGAAATAGGTCCCACAACGCAACGAATATGAAAGGCGAGATGATCCTCTCTGCTTAATATGCAACCATGTAGGTCATCTCGCCAGATTTTGCATGAACATAAAAGTGTATTGTTGTTTCTCCTTGTCCATGCCGAGTAGGTGGAGAGTTCTGTTCTTTGAAATGAATATTGAACAGGCGTCAGCCCCTGCCATATTAGGCGCAGGGGCGGGGGTTGCCATTATGCGAATGGTCGATGGGATGCCATTAACTCAGTCTTCACTTGTAATACAGTCACTCTTCGGGCATCGCTTGAAGGTGATAACTGCTCAGCGATTGAAAGTTATGAAAGGAGCAACATTTATTAATTATTCGATGTTCATCGTGGAGTAGGTTAAGGAAACAATAGTCGGTAATGCTATCCTTAAGCGACTCGGTGCCAGGATCGATTCGAGAAGAGACGTGGTAATTAGGAGTGACGCAACAATCGATATGAGCGCAGGAAAATGTAACTTAACGGGGGTCGTGAATGTTTTATCTGCTTGACCAAGTCGCACGATACGGGACGGGCTACAGTATTATGTGCACTTGGACACCTATGTGAATGATAATTACGGGTTCCGCAACTGCATATAACACCGGATACCATTAATCCCAGAGAAGAAATGCAAGCAAGTTTACAGAAGAACACAACAAAACACCCTGTCGGAGGTACAGAAACAGGTGGTGGTGATGTGGATTAAAGAGATCATTAGAAGAATGAACAGCCCGTATCTATCACCGTTCCTATCGACGGAAAAGGTAGACTGAACCTGCAGATTGTGCATTGATTTCAGAGAGCTAAATACGGTGATAGTGAAGGACGCATTTCCGACGTAGTAGATGGAGAATATTAGT
>CALYDF020003397.1:0-12856 GCA_944474145.2 Dicrocoelium dendriticum
GTAACGGAACAGCTCCGTCGAACAGCACGTTTGACAAGTATCGGTTAGTTCGAAATGAGTGCAAGCTAAGTCTTAGGTTGGCCCTGTAGTGACCAGGAGATTCCCCTGTTTGGCTGCCGCATGCTGCGTAAAATATTACAAAATCACAAAATTATATTTTCTCGATGTACATAGCAAATTAGCCGCTCGCCTGTTTGAACGTTGCTCGCGTTTGTTTGAATCAACATAGCATCCGCCTTCGAACGGCGAGACGCTCATCGGTTCCGCGGCCATCTTTGCTCTCCGCGCACGCGACCACACCTTTCCCCTAGCTAGATGTCTTCCGGTGCCTTATTTTTAGCACTAGATAGCGTTTAGCCCCATTAATAAATTTTTCCTAGCGTTACTTTCGGTGTTCTCCACTCATCGGAGGTTGGCCTTATATTCGCGTATTGGTTCTAAAGCGTACCGATCCTGCTTCTCGCTTTAGCCCGGCTTCAGTATGAAAAGGTCTTAGCTAATACTGCCTCGCAAAATCCAAGAAATTCTTCGCTTACGTTAAACGACGCTGTGGTGCAAACTCGCCCATACCACCATTGTTTCGGGGAGATGGGACCCATGCCTATGGCGACTACGGCAAGGCATGCGTGCTTCATGAGCGGTACTCAAGCGTCCTCGTCCGTGCAGCAAATACGCCATGCATAGAAATAGCTTCAAGAGTCTCTGAGGGCTGTTGTCTGGATAAAATTCCTGTAACTGAGTCCCAAGTTCTCTGGTTGCTAAGAGAGGTAAATCCAACTAAGGCTTCCGGGCCAGATTCCGTTCATCCAAAATTGTTGCATGAATTGGCAATGGAACTTAGTGGACCTCTGACTTGTGTGTTTCAGAAGTCACTCAACAGCTGTATCTTGCCTACCGAATGGAAGGAGGCTGTTGTCTGCCCGATTTTCAAGTGCGGTGACAAAGACTTACCGGCTAATTACAGGCCTGTCAGCTTGACTATCGTGGTCGTTAAGTTACTTGAAAAATAAGTACGGGATACAATGGAGAACCATTTAAATAGGTTTAACCTGCTTAGTGTCGAGCAACATGGTTTTCGCAAAGGATTTTCGTATCAGACGAGCTTGCTGGTAGCTCGTGAGAGCTGGGCTGAAGCCGTAGACAGTGGACATGCGGTGGATGTGGTGTTCATTGACTTCGCCAAGGCCTTTGACACTGTCCCCCATTCGCGACTCTCACTGAAGTTGAGGTTGTATGTAATAGCTGGTCGCGATCTGCAGTGGGTGCCAGCTTCTCTGGATGGACGGGAACAGTGTATTCGTGTGGGAAGCTGTCTTTCATTTCGACAAGCTGTACTTAGCGGCGTTTCGCAAGGCTCTGTCCTAGGTCGGCTGCTTTTTTCTGTCTACGTGAATGACTTGCCGGAGGAGCTTGAAGTGCCATCGCTCTTATTTGCTGATGACCTAAAGCTCTGGAATATTGTTGATATCCGTGGAGGTCCTGTAGCTCTTTAACGGGCTCTGGATAGACTCTGGGAATGGTATGTCTTGTGGTTGCTGCCTATAAACCGGGCAAAGTGTTCATTGCTGCGTATCGGAGCGTCTGCTTCCTCCACAAGTTATGTGCTGGATGGGAGTGAACTTCCTCGAGTGCCTCATCAGGTTGATCTAGGTGTCGTCCACTGCTCTACACTACACTCTGGCGACAACTGGAAGAAGGCGGCTAGTAAAGGGTTCCGGATGTTGTGGTTCATCCCACGTTCTTTTGGGACCCTAACCGCTGATGTGTTTGTGAAGCTTTCCTCAGCGTTTGTGCGACCCCACCTAGAATATGGCATCCAGGCCTTTCCACCATGCTTTGTCCGGGACAAAATGACACTAGAAAGGGTGTTGCATGTCGGTACTAGGTTGGTCAAGGGATTATGAGGACAAACGTACCCCAAAAGCCTACTTAGTTTGGGGATGCAGTCAATGCACTATCGAAGGATTAGAGGGGACCTAATCCTAACCTACCGTATTTTGACTGGGATGGTTGGCCCTGATTTTTCATTCTATTTAGTCCTGCTAGATTATCTGGTCTTCGCAAGCATTGTATGAAACTGGACAAACCGCGGTCCGATCGAGTTAGAGCGGAGACACGGTTATCACGTCGAGTCATCGAGCGTTGGAACCTGCTTCCAGAACATGATTCAGATTCAGATTCAGATGGACTGGAACGATAGGAAAATCCCTTGAGTGTTTCTTCTTGAGCAAATTGTTGAGCCAGGAAATGATAAGGTGTTAGTTCTTGATGGATCTAAAACGAAACACCCGATACACACCCTGATCAACCAACTACTGCCCACGTTCCCTGCACTAGCAGTCCGCGCTGTGTAGGTTACGTGAAGTAAGAAAGAAGTAGAAAGTAAATGGAAGATAAAGGGGAATGTAAGTCATTAAAATGAAGGATAACACCAAAGAGAGTGACAGAATATGAACTAAAAGTTGCAAGATGGATATAGTCAGGAGAAGGGAAAGGTTTCGTGTTGCCACCCAAGAGCGTCTAACTGACGCTCGAAACCCTTAACCGTAGGTTCACTGACTACACTTTTTGGAAGCGAGTTCCAGTGCTCGATAACTCTACGCGATAACCGAGTTTCCGCCCTGATCCGGTCAGAACGCGGCTTGTGTAGCTTCATAAATAAATAAATAAATATTTTATTCTCGACAAACCGAGCCACGCCTTTTGGGCATGATCAGCATATTGCATTATTGTACATGATAACGGAATAAGCAGCACCAACAGTGGAAGTAGTAAAGTTGGAGACAGTAGTGTGGGCCAATAGAGCCCAAAGGTTGTATGTAGTCTATGTACACAAAATGCGAGAGGTAAAAATAGTGCTCAGATCACTTATATGGTCGGTTCAGTTCAGTTCAGTTCAGATGGGGACTGGAACGATAGGAGAATCCCGTGAGTGTTCCATCTTGAGTGGATCGTTGAGCCAGGAATTGATGAAGTGCTCAGTTATTGATGGAACTAAAACGTAAACACCCGTATCGCACCCTGGCCAACCAGTTAATGCCCACGTTTCCTGCCCTAGCAGTCCCTGCTTTGGCAGTCACGTGAAATAAGCAAAGGATAGGAAGAGAAATCGAAGGTACAGAATAGGGAAGTGCACTTAAATAAGAAAATAATACCAATACGTGAAGAAAAGTAGAGAAAAGAAAATCGAAGTACGAAGATGCGAGTTACTCAGGAAAATGGAAAGGTTTCGTGTTGCCACCCAAGAGCGTCAAGTTGCCGCTCAAACCCCTTAACCGTAGATTCCCTGATAACACTTTCCGGAAGCATGTTCCAGCGGTCGATAACTCGGCGTGACAGCCGGATTTCCGCCCTAATCCGATCGGACCGCAGGTTTGTCCAGCTTCAACGAATGACCGCGTAGAACAGACAATCTAGCGGGACTGAATAGCCAAGATAAATCTGGACCAACCTTCCCAGTCAAGATACGGTAGGTTAGGATTAGGTCTCCTCTAAGCCTTCGGTAGTGCATAGAATGCATTCCCAAACTAAGTAGACGCTCGGGGTACGTCCGTCCCCGTAATCCCTCGACTAACCTAGTACCCACTCGTAAAACCCTCTCCAGCTCCATTTTGTCCCGGACGAGGCAGGGCGGACAAGCCTGGACGCAGTATTCCAGATGAGGGCGAACGAAAGCCGAGAACAGCCTCGTAAAGATGCCGCCCGTCAAGACTCCGAAAGAACGTCGGATTAACCACAACATGCGGAAACCTCTGCTTGCGGCCTTCCTTCCAGTTGTCGCCGGAGTGTAAAGCCGAAGAGTGTACGACGCCTAGGTCAAGCTGGCTAGATACACGGGGGAGTTCGACCCCACCGACCAAGTACTTCGCAGGAGGATAACCTCCTCCAATTCGAAGAACGGAGCACTTTGCCTGATTTATGGGCAGTAACCATAAAGTAGACCAGTCCCAAAGCTTATCCAATGCTCGCTGAATAGCTTCGGAACCCCCAGGAACATCAACAATGTTCCACAGCTTCAGGTCATCAGCAAATAGCAGCGATGGTACCTCAAGCTCCGTGGGTAGGTCATTCACATAGATAGAGAACAACAGCGGTCCAAGGACCGAGCCCTGCGGCACGCCGCTGAGGACAGATTGCCTAAATGATAGACCCCGGCCTACCCGTACACACTGTTCTCTACCCTCCAAGAAGGCAGTCACCCAATGAAGGGCGCGGCCACATACCCCGTAGGAGGACAACTTTTGCGCGAGCCTCAAATGGGGTACCTTGTCAAATGCCTTCGAAAAGTCGACGAAAAGCACGTCCAGTGTGTGACCGTTATCCACTGCATCCGCCCAATTTTCGCGAGCTACCAACAGATTCGTCAGACACGAAAATCCCTTCCGGAATCCGTGTTGTACATTGCTAAGTAGATTAAATGTACTTAGATGACTCTCCAATGAATCTCTCACCAGTTTCTCGAGGAGTTTGACTACTACACTCGTCAGACTAACTGGCCTGTAATTTGCAGGCAGACCCCTGTCCCCATGTTTAAAGATGGGACAGATGACAGCTTCCTTCCACTCGGAAGGCAATGCACAACTGTCAAGCGATTTCTGAAACACAATAGTGAGCGGTCCACTTAGTTCCGCAGCCAACTCATGCAACAGTTTCGGGTGAATTAAATCAGGCCCAGAGGCCTTAGAAGGGTTCAGCCCTTGATGAGGAACTAGTCCGATGAGGTCCCGTATGCAATGTAGGTCAGTGAGTGAAGTATGAGGAAACGGGTGGAAAATACTTAAGAATAGTGGCATGTCACTAGTCAGATATGTAGGCGTGTTCATGCGAGAGCCGATATATGCACAGAACTTGCAAATGTGGTGTCAATCAACTTGCCAATGTGTTAGGTGCGGTGACCTTATTGAGTGGCGAGTCACATCCGCCACGTCGCAGTGTTGTTAAACAGACATTTGTGGCTTTTTGTAGGGAAAACGCTTGCCAGACGAAGACCCACCACGTCCTGGAACACTGCCGGCTGTTGCTATACATTGGCAAGATGGCATCTGACCGATTACCCTCGCGGATATCCGCAGTCACGCAACGCCAATTTGTTCCCTATGGCTGTGTAGTCGCCTTCGGAGTCCATTCCAAGTGGTTGGAGCTGTTGAAGTCGGACGACTCAGGTGACTTGTCTTGAATTGATCAGTTTCCTAGGTTCTTTAGTGTGTCATGATTATGAAGTGCGGGTTTTTCTTTGTTCTTTATTGTATCCGTGTCCATGGGAGCGTCGCAGGTACGTCTACAGCGGTGTTCGGTGCAGGTAATGTTATCCTGTCATGGGATGACCGCGAAGACAAGGCGACATAGCCGGGCTAAATAGCCAGCGCAAGTCCGGCCCAACCTTCCTGTTAAAATGCGGTAAGTAAGAATTTGGTCCCCTCGGAGCCGTCGGTAGTACATTGAATACATACCCAAGCTAAGTAGACGCTCGGGGTACGATTGCCCCCGTAACCCCTCGACCAATTTGGTACCTACTCTCAAAACCCTCTCAAGCTCCATTTTGTTCCGAACAAGGTAGGGCGGGCAAGCCTGGACGCAGTATTCCAGATGGGGCCGAACGAAAGCTGAGAATAGCTTCACAAATATGTCGGCAGTTAAGACCCCGAAAGAACGGCGTATTAACCATAACATTCTGGAACCCCTACTAGCGGCATTCTTCCAGTTGTCACCAGAATGCAAAGACGAGGAATGGACGACGCCTAGATCTATCTGGTTGGAGACAAGGGGGAGTTCGACCCCACCGAGTACGTAGCTCGAAAGCGGGAAAGTTGCTCCTAGATGAAGGACGGAACACAGCCTGATTTATGGGCAGTAGCCACAAAGTAGACCAGTCCCAGAAACTGTCCAGTGATGCTGTATGGCCTCAGAACCCCCAGGAACATTTACAACATTCCATAGCTTAAGGTCATCAGCAAACAATAGGGATGATACCCCAAGCTCTCCAGGGAGATCGTTTACGTAGATGGAGAACAGCATCGGTCCAAGGACCGAGCCCTGTGAGACACCGCTAAGGACCGCTTGCTTAAAGGATAAGCTGCGATCCACACGTACACACTGCTCTCTTCCCTGCAAGAACGCAGATACCCAGTGAAGGGTGCGGCCAGATACGCCGTAGGACCTCAGCTTTTGTGACAGCCTCAAGTGGGGTACCTTATCAAATGCTTTCGAGAAGTCTACGAAAAACACATCCACTACGTGGCCATTGTCCACTGCCTCGGCCCAAACTTCATGAGCAACCAACAAATTTGTCAAACACGAAAATCCCTTCCGGAATCCAGGTTGCGCACTACTGAGTAGATTAAATCTATTCAGGTGACATTCCAACGAATCTCTCACCAGCTTTTCAAGCAGTTTGACCACGACGCTAGTCAGACTAACTGGCCTATAATTGGCTGACAGACTCCTGTCACCATTTTTGAAGATAGGACAGATGAAAGCCTCCTTCCATTCGGAAGGTAATGTACAGCTGTCAAGTGACTTCTGAAACACCATCGTCAGCGGTCCACTTAGTTCCCCCGCCAACTCATGCAGAAGCTTCGGGTGAATTGAATCAGGTCCAGCTGCTTTGGAAGGGTTCAGTTCTTGCAGCAGTTTAAGGACTTGCGTTTCCACCACAGTAAACTCAGCTAAATAAGAACCCTCAGGTACTCTGGGGACAAGTTCAACGCTAGTCAACGCGGCCTCAGGTACAAAAGCCCCTGCATACTGTTCCCCAAGTACACGAGCCTTATCTGAGTCAGCATACGCACGAGTTCCATCGGCCCGCATCAAAGTTAGGATTACCGAAGTTGAACCACAGCGCCTCTTAACATAAGCGAAGAACTTCTTCGGATTTTCCGAAGCTCCATCAGCCAATCCCTTTTCGTACACCAACATGTTGTCAAGGAATCTACGGTTAAGGGGTTAAATAAATAAATAAATAAATAAATTGTGTATTCTCGACTAAGCGAGGCGCGCCTGCGCAGGCATGATCATGTTAAGAGCACAAAATGTGATCAGTTAATGTACAATGGAACAATGGGATTGTTGCATATGTTTATATATGAATGTATGTAAATTTGCATGAAGGCGCGTTTAGCTTTGTTAATGGGATTGGTAAATGTCTCCTGTCATTTTGCTTGAATGTGTTTGAAGGTGTCGCCAGTACTTGCTATCTGTGGACTTGAAGAGATTGTTCGGATAAGCAATGGGTGACTTTAGTTAGTGGCGAGTCACAACCGCCACGTCACAGTGTTGTTAAACGGACATATGTGGCTTTTTATAGGGAGAACGCTTGCCAGGCGAAAACCCACCACGTCCTGGAACACTGCCGCCGAACTATTTGCTGAAGGGGGGTAAACCCGAATCACCCAGCTGGCACCACGAGGAGGTTGTTCGGCTAGCCAGCGTCAACTAGACGCTCTTGGGTGGAAACACGAAACCTTTCCTTTTTCCTGACTAATTCCCATCTTCATAGTTTGATTCTACTTTTCTTTACTTTTCCTCGCCATTGGTATTATTCTCTTCTTTTAACTGATTTTCCCTACTCTCTTACCTTCGCTTTTTCTTCCTCTTACTTACTTCACATAACTGACCTAGCTGGGACAGCTAATGTAAGGAAGGTGGGCATTAAATTGGTGGACCAGGGTGTTTTCGGATGTTTTCCTTTTAGACCCATCAAAAAGTCAGAGCTCCCCTGACAACTCCTGGATCGACGACCCGCTCAAAATGGAACACTTACAAGATTCATTCTATCGTTCCAGTCCCACTTGAACTTGAACTTAAACCGTAATACCGTGTTTTAGTGTGCTAAAAAGCTATCAACCGTTACCGCCGATTCGAATGCTCGTAAATACTGTTAGGGAGCTGGGCTCTAACCAAGGGCGGAATTTTTGTTCCGGGCCAAGGTGAACTGTAACAGCAATCATGAAGAAAGCAATGGCGTGCGTTAATAAATGCTTAATAAGGTTTCCATAATGCAAAGAAATGCACTTATTATATTTATACGTAGGTGAAGCAATCTACCTTTTCTGTTGAAGTAGTTTACTGTATCCATGGTAACACATGCCCCGCAAATCCGAAATGATGAATTACAGCAAAATACTGGTGGTTCAATTGTTTCTTGAAGGTTAAAATATCTTATTCGTCTAATAAACGTAAACGTACGTCAAGTATACAAGGAATTAAAATCTGCTGAAATAAAGTGTAGAATGTCTTATTAAGGCTTACCTCGCATGATGTATTGTAATTGTTCGTTGGTGATGAATCCTAATGAAATCGCATTATCTGCAACGGCGAAATCAGGGAATCAGCAGCGTGCGACAAATGAAGGCAGGCAGATATTCTAAAGGTTAATGGTAGGGTTGTTGAATGTAAACCTGGACGGAGATGGTGAAGGCATGATATTGTGAAGTATGCAATGAAATGGGTGAAGTGGTAAATTCTGTATGAGAACTAAAGATGACGAAATAAGTATCTGCATAAAGTGCGTGCTAAGACAGCAAACAGGGTTATGTTAACAGAATAAGAAGTGCACAGTTGTGCATGGTGTATAAGTATGAGGAAATTATTGACATTGAATGAACTTGGAGGTAATAATGTGCGGATCATTCATCCTGGAGATGGAGGAAACGTGGTGCAAGTGGAATGATATATAAAGATGGCATGATACATAATGTATAAGCGGTAGCATTTTGAAGTGCTGTCACATAGCAGTGGGAAAATGAAATCCATATACCCCAGGTAGTATGGATATATGTATGTGCTCCGAATGGTATGGAAAATTTTTCAAGTTATTTATATCGTACCTATTATGATAATGGAAATGAGGAAAATGGTGCAATATACTATGACGATGACTGTATTTCCCCAGAGAAATGTGAAAAAATGATATATATATACATGTATATTTATACATAAATATAAGTATTTTTATATGGATAGGTGAATGCATGGTAACGCATGTATATCTATTTAAACATGTTTTATGAATGGAGTGCATATGGATGTTTTCAATTATGACTTACTTGGGGAAATGTGGTAACGCGTTCCTCGATCGGTAACTGGGTGTGTTTCCTATGTGTGAAGGCCAGATTCTTCCGTGGAATGTCAGCACTGGGAGTCATCATGCAGCAGAATAACGGGCTATGGCCATGAATGAAGCTACCTGTACCTGTGAACTGCGACGTGGGCCTGCATACTGAGTTCCCTTAAGCGAGAAGCACTGAACGTTTCTAAAAGTTAATGAGTATGTAAGTACGCATGCATGGTATGTGAAAGTAAATGTGCTCACGTTGACACACTTGAGGAATACGGAATAATGAAATCGCTTTCTGAATTCAATGGCATAAGAAGGGTTGCGCATGAGGAAGGAGGTGTACAGCAAATGGAGACGTATGCGTCACTGGGACGGTATTTTAGTAGTGGGAACAGGCAATACAGCGAAATGGCGCTGCTGTAGTTAGAGTTCGGTGTGTTTTAATTCTCATAGTTATCAAACGGACAAAGCTTAGAAGTGAATTTCGATTTTCGTTCACGTCACATAATGGCTATGCTTCAGAACCGGAGGTGTAATAGAGGCGTAGGGAATATGGTGTCGGAGTTCTGACCCATCCACGGAATGGTGTGTGAAGGAATGCTGGCCATTTGAAGTAAGAGTATGTAATTTTCACGGAGGTGGCATGGTTGTGCACGCTGAAGAGTGCTCTCCTTGTTACCTGGCCTGCATGACTATTGCACGGAGAAGTATAATAGATGGCATAAAATGGGGCGCATGCTCGCGTCAGTAGCTGAAGCGTATGTATGTACAATGCTACACTACTACATTACAGTGCTACAGTCATGTTGTCCCCATCATTTGCCAGTCCACATACCGCCGTTCTGCGGCACGAGCGTCCCATTAATCGACCGTGCCAGTCATCCACGTCCAAAGGAATAGGGTCACTACAGTGCCGCGTGGTGCAGTAAAGTGATACATCACTATCCTCCGACATCAACTCCGCCAGCCTCTTAAGACTCCTCAGTAACTTGTCGTGGCGCGCCCATCCAAGGCTGCAGACCTGCGTTTTCAGTTCCGCCATCACCTCCTCCGTCTTGCGAAGTTTCGTCGCCCTGTCCACTGCGCGTACCTCAAGGACATCTCCAGCATCAACGAAGGTCACATCCCTTAATCCTGCAGCCTCCGGGGAGCAGTCAACCGGGCGACTGCATGGAGCATTCCATCTACAACCTCCCACAATACTGGCAATAGGCTTCCCTTTCATGGCGGTGACATGGCACATGTGCGCACATGGCATTCGCCATTGTAGGTGAAATTCACATTATCAACAGTCATCCGTCACCTTATACCGCCGCCTCTTTGCACCAGTGGTGCATTCCACCACCCAGTGCCTGCCCGCATCATGCATTGACCTTATCCCCGCATTTCTCCAGTGTCTCATCATCTGCTTACGAGCGTATGGAAGAAACCGTATCAAGATGGGGGTTGCAAGTGACAGCTCCACAGGTGAAACGTATGGCGTCGCACTGTGTCTCCCAATCGCTAGTTGCCGGTCTTGCATCCAAGAAGTAACTCTCTCAATAATCACCGTGAATAACGATCGTAGGGATGATTGCTCAGTCAACTGCTTCTTCAGATGTTTATTTTTATTTTCCACTCTGTTGGTCGTTGCGCAACCAAACAAACATACCGCGCACTGACGATGAGCCGCCCATGTGGTTGTCCATGGAAGCCATGTACGCCAAAGGTAACGGTACAGTTCCGCACTCTTGCCTGCAAGCACTCGCAGAATCCCGCTGAAATGTCCAGCATCACGGGTGTAAACCAACAACATCAGCCATTACCGAAGGTTTCGCACACCGGGATTTAAACCAGCAACTTGTGCACACCGTCGGTAGATATCCCTCAGGACGTGAAAACGGCAAAATACAACCTTCGCGTTGGGATAAGCGGACGTCAGCGCGCCAGCTTGCGCCATGCACTTGTCCATAACAAGAGTTTGCACTGACGATATGCAGGGCAACATTTCTTTCATCGATTCCACCGCCAGTCTGTAGCTGAAAGCCGTCTCATTCGGCAACAACGCTTAAAGAATTAATACGCCAGACCAGTTACATCTATTAACATACAGTGCCACAGTATGTAGCCGTCATAGTTCAACTGGTGCGTGGCATCCGCCAACAACACCTCACAGTAACGGGCAGCTATGGGTTCCATGCAAGACGGCACGAAAAATACATATTTCACTATCGTTCCTTCCCTCACTACCTGACATGTGCCATTCTTCTCAAGCATATCCGTCACCACGCACACCTCCCCCGCCTGCTGCTTACGGTGACGCCTTGTCACCGTCTTTATATCGTCTACTGTCAACACTCGCCCACGCTTCCGGTTCATGTACCGACGAATCTCACGCGTACTTCTAAACACTGACATTAGGCTCACAATCTCCTGCTCCTCAGCCTCCGTCAAGTGCCGATTCTGCGGATATAGCCACGGAATACCCAAATGGAAATCATGATTATGCTGCAGCTCCACTTCACCACGCTCGTTATAATCACCCCTCAATACTATGGAAAACCTTGCTTTGCAGCCCAGCATTCTATAACTATTTGGTCATGTTACAGCATTATCAATAACCCACTTACCGTGTACCACGAACGTTCCTCCGTTTACCATGCACACACTGGTAATGCGCATATTGATCTGGATACCCCTCTGGCAAATTATTCTCAGTCATGCGTTTGTACCGAGTTCGAGTAACGACTGACCGCTTATAAAACGCAGTCTCAGTAGCCTGCTGAAATCTCTTCACATCCTGCTCCATGTCCGCAAATTTCCGCGAATACAATCTCACCAAACGATTAAACGTAGGAAGATCGTCCACCATGATGACAGCTTCCAACGACGCTCCTAGGTTCAAAACTGCACTTCGTTATCTACTTGAACAACAACAACGGTGTTAAAATCCACATGCTTCTATATTACCACGTACCTTAACTCATTATACCTTAACTTATTATACACCATACAACATCAATAAGCGGCATAGTCCACTTTTGGCACGGCGTACCATACCACCATCACCAAATTACGCACATAACACTTTGGTTAGAATCCCGGTCCGATAATGTTAAGGAAATGCTGCAAATTTGGTAAACTAATTGGACAAAGAAATTTCCACACCCCTATGTCCAATATTGCACACTACGCGCATCGTAATGCTGAAAGTCAGATTTAGGTGGCATGATTTTATGCATGCTGTATTTAACTAATCCGCAGTCTTGGAAGTCCGTTAAAGACATTGGGTTTCCGCAATGTGTACCGTAAAAGCTTTATTTTGTGACAAACTTGTTGGCACGAGCGTCCGTTAATCGTCCGTAGGTTATCTTTTGTGTGTATTCTCGGCGTCCTGTCTACATGTTGTTAATAGCAAAACAGAACACAGATAATAAGTGCAGCAAGACGGATTTGAAATGAATGCAAACTGGTGTCCACTGAATCAGCTGGGCACACTGTGTTTCAAAATTGCTAATATCCAACTGGCGTTATTATGCCCATTGAAGTGTGTAATGCATGCAGCTATATTTGCCTTAAATATGGGTAACACTAATGCAATATTGGTAAATAAAGTAGAAATTATTCACTACAAGGTATACAAGATAAGCATACCGTTTCTGAGCCCCATTTATTAAACATTTCTGCCGTCCACTTATAGTCTCGTCCTGGACTACTTAATTAGTCTCCTACTGTGCGGATACCTTTAGCCTCGGAAGTTTAATGTGCAACGCAATATTACTTTGATGAAATAAGTAATACTTGAGGTTTGTAAGTTTCATA
>CALYDF020003399.1:0-10572 GCA_944474145.2 Dicrocoelium dendriticum
AGAGCCTATGGTTCGCTGAGGCTGGTGGTGGCTAGATCCTGATAGATGGTCTACCCATTGCTGCTACTGTTGTGCCATTTGCTCATGTCCTGGGCGCCTCCTCGTGGTGACCGCTGGGTGGGATTTTGGTTTTGTCCTTCTTCCTGCTAAGATCCAGGACACCAATCCGCATAAATCAATGAACTGACCATGTGCTAGCTCCGCTGCTTTTCGGGTGTTCATTTAATCGAAGGCTTTGTCTAAGGACCCGAGTCGTTCTCCTGTCAAGATTGAGCGCCCTTGCAGTATCCTAGTCCATCCTCTTCGGAGGTTAGGAAGTGGTTGATGGCCCACTTCCCGTAAAACCTAGACATGGGGGAAAACAGGTTTACGGGTTATTATCTCACAGCTCGATTGGTGTAGAGCACGAGGGCCACGCATTGTCTCTGACGGTAGGAGGACACCTCCGGGAGTTCCACGGTATGCTACTGCCCGCCTTAAGCCAGGCAGCCCCTGGTCAAATTGGTGCGAACCCGCCAAAAACCCACCTGCGTCTGGTCGTGGTCGCAAGTGCGTATCCCACTAAGGTCGCAAAACACATAATAATTGTGCCAGTACCCCAAAGGCTGCGAGCGCCCGCAGCAACGCACTGCACTCGTCGCGATGGAGCTGGCGCGCTACAACATCGATATTGCGGCGCTCAGTGAAACCCGGCTCGCTGAGCAATGTAAGTTGCATGGAGCAGGTGCTGGCTACACATTCTATTGGGTGGGGAACGCCGCCTCAGCACCACGTGAACATGGGGTCGAATTTGCAATATCCGATCGCCTCCATGGCCAGCTGGTGGGTGAACCAATAGGCATCAGCGCGCGTCTGATTACTGTTCGCCTACGACTCGGAGGAGGTAAGTTTGCTACTTTTAGGAGCACTTACGGTCCGACAATGTGTTATCATGTTGACATGCGTGATCAATTCTACGCTGAGCTATCCTCCGTGATAAGGTCTGTGCCGAGGAGCGACCGACTATTTCTACTGGGTGATTTCAACGCGCGCGTTGGGCGTGATGCATCAGCGTGGACAGATGTTATCGGTCCGCATGGCATTGGTTCAGTGAATGCGAACGGTGACAGGCTGCTCTCACTGTGTGCCACTCACGGCCTGACGATCAGGTACACTCAGTTTGCACTGAGTGCGAGTGATATAGCAACGTGGACGCACTCACGGACCGGTCAAGCTCACCTGCTCGACTATGTCATCGTACGTCAGCGTGATATGCGTGAAGTGCGCATGACACGTGTACTGCGTGGAGCTGAGTGTGGCACTGATCACAAGATGTTGCGCACCAAACTGTACAAATATTTTCGTAAATCAATGTATTGCACTCCCGCCGTGAATCGGCGTAAATTTAACATTCTCTCCCTCGGTACTGTGGCGAAACGTACTGAGCTGGAGAAGGCGATGGCTGCAAGCATGTGTGATGTGGAATGCATAGCCACAGTCGGCGACCAGTGGCACCACATTCGCGACCACGTGACAGCTGCTGCCGAGGCGACCATCGGGCGCGCAAACTGTAAGCGGCCTGATTGGTTTGAATAGAGCAATGCGACGATCGGCGCATTGGTGTAGGTGAAGAACGCAGCATTTGCTGCACATGTTGCAGATCCCAGCGACTTGGGAAAGAGGAGTCAGTTTCGCAAACTATGACGGTTACTGACCCGAGAGATTCGTCGCATAAAAAATGCATGGTGGACGGAGAAGGCGAAGCAGATGGAATGCTACGCCGAACGCCGCCAACACAAGGAATTCTTTGACTCGTTAAAGGCGGTGTATGGACCGAGATTGGAGACTCTGAGGACACTGATCGCTGGTAGCTCGCGTGCTACCTGCGCACAGACTGCAGACATAATGCAGATCTGGGAACAACACTTTGACTGTCTTTTGAACAGCCGTTCGGAGATCGACTGGCTTAAGTTGAACGGACTGAAGCAGCACGATATGAATGCGAATCTGGCGGATACGCCGACACTGGATGAGACGCAGAGAGCACTTGCTCAGCTGCAAAACGGCAAATGTGCCGGTGCCGGCGGGATCTCAACCTGAAGCATTGAAACACGGAGGACCCGCGTTGTTTACTGCGCTGCACCAGTTGGTGCAACGTGTATGGATTGAGGAGGAGGTGCTCTCTGAGCTGAAGAATGCCCTTGTGCTACCACTGTACAAGGGAAAAGGTAGCAAGCAAGGTTGCACGAATTATCGTGGTATCAACTAGCTGTGTTGTGTGGGCAGGGTGATTGCCCGAATCCTGCTCAACCGCCTCGTCAGTCAGGTTGTGGTGTTTGCGGCTCGTCAGTTGCAAGAGAAGTGCAGAGATCGACACCAGCCATTGTACTCGCCTTTTTGTTGATTTCACCAGTGCATGTGATACGGTGATTCGCGAGGCATTGTGGCCTATGTTGGGTAAATTGGTTGCCCGCGTAATTTTGTTAGTTTAATTGAATGTCTGCACAGCAGCATGCGTGTGCGGGTGCAGCTGAGTGGAGAGACCTCGGATGAGTTTGCAGTTTCCTCTGATGTAAAGCAAGGATGTGTCTTAGCTCCTGCCCTGTCTAATATATGTCTTCATGCAATGTTGTCCTGTGCTTTTGATGCGGCCTGTGATTACGGTGTTCATGTGGAGCACCGTATTGCTGATGGGTTGCTGAACATCCGTCGTTTCGGTTCGAGAACCCTAGTCTGTGAGACAACCATCCGTATATTTCTCTTTGCTGATGACTGTGCGTTTTTTGCACACAGCGCTGATGGGTTGCAGCACATGACTAGTGCTCTGGCTTCGACAGCGGCCAAATTCGGGCTCACCATCAACACAAGCAATACTCTCTGTCTCTTTCAGCCTTCACCGGAGGTGCAATCTTCAATATTGCCGCGAATCAGTATTGGTGCTGAGGTATTAGATTCCACCACCCGCTTTTGCTACCTTGAGAGTATGATGTCGACTGACCAGCAGCTACATAGTGAGTTGCGTAATCGCGTGTCGACGGCAGCGGCGGCATTCGGGAAGCTAGAGTACAGAGTGTGGAACGACCATCAGCTTACCGTTGGCACGAAGCTGATGGTGTACAAGTCCATGGTACTGTCCGTTCTTCTATACGGCAGTGAAACGTGGACGATGTACCGGCGGGATGTGCGATATCTCGAGCGGTTCCATCAGCAGTGGCTGCGACGAATTTTACGCATCGGTTGGGGCGCCAGAGTCGCAGACACGGAACTATTGCTCCGAAGTGTGATGTATGCAGTGGACTGCATACTTTTATTGAGACACCTGAGATGGCTCGGTCATGTGAGCCGTATGGATTCAACGCGGATACCGAAACAACTCTTATACGGTCAACTGAGTATTGGAAAGTGGCATGCTGGGAAAGCAAAGTTACGTTACCAGGACATGATTAACGTGAGCCTCACACATTCTATTTTTGATTGCAGATAATGGGAATCGAAGGCGGTTGATCGGCGTGCATAGCTTGATCGGATCACGAATGCAGTTGCTGAGATGCAGGAGACAGCCCACATGCATACAGAGAAGAAGCGGCAGTTGCGGATGCGGTAAGCACCGATGGGCTGTTCTCCATGGATACCAAGCGCATGGTGTTGTAGAAAATGTGGTCGCGAGTACCTTAGTCAGGCAGGCTTAGTGAGCCATGAGCGAGGCCACTCGGGACTACTACCGAAGCGACGACGGGTTCTGCAGAGTAAGTAGGCAGAACCGACGCAGCGTTTGTTGTGATTGACTGCTGTTTGATATCCCCGGCGGGGCTGCGCTTCATGTGTATGTTGACAAGGTGCCTACCTGTCTATTACCCACCACCTTGCTCATACTGGCTCCAGGAGACAGTTGGTCGTTGCTGGAGCGGACGGGGTGCACTGTCCATGTGGCCGTGTTAGGCTCGAAGAGTGGTTCATTGCACTCATATGGAGCGAACTACGGTCCAGCCACCGGCTAGTGTGCGCTTGATTCCCAACTATAGCGTGCTTGTGTTTGCCTGTGAAGGAGTGTGGGCCGGCTCCGTTGATGAAACGTGGCTCACATCCGCATGCCTCCCGGTCTTATTCCTTTGGGTTTACACTGGATATGGGGTGTGTGTTGGGAGCTGTTGGTGATGCAGCGCAAGCCACCCATGGTCCTTCTGTAGGCGCTGGCGTCCTGCGGCTGGCCACAGTGACAGGTAACTCTGAAACCGGACGCCGCCAACCAAATGATGTTGCATTCATGATGCTTCTTCATTGCAGTTGGGCTACACCATCTTAGCTATGTTCATACACCCTTTATCCTAAGTATGTCGACTTCTTCACTTTGATTTGCTCAGTACTCTCTTTCCGCCGCACACAATACTGCGGTCTCCTTCGTATGCCTAGTCGTGACATACTCTTGGTCCAGCGCAGTGTTATCTCTGAGGTGCTCTTAATGGCCGAGAATGATGCGGAATTACCACGACGCTCAAACGCAGCGTTCCATGCATCCTGATGGATAGATGGTGCGAATCAAATCTAGGCAAACATGCCTGGACCCACAAGGATACCAGTAGTGAGCCAGCCGGAAAGGAGGTAACGTTTGAGATTACCGGTAAATTGTCGTTTATTGCGCACTTACTATTCGACATGCAAATGCTCGTAACATGGAAAGTTTTGCTGTTATTCTTACCTACAAATCGAAGAGTTACACTTTCACCTCATTAGGGTTCTTGAGGATTAAGGTTCTCCCATTGGAATGGTGAGGTATGATGCACAATTGTGAGCCCACCTGATTCCAGTGCATTGGTGCGAATATTCCGCAGTTGTTAACGGTACGACTGACGGCAACCTCAAAAACCAAGCGCAGGGAAAGGGAAGCGAAAGGGAAGAGGAGTGAGAGGAACGTGGCTCCTGGTGGCATGATGACTGGTAATACCGAGCGCATTGCGATTTGGGGTCCAAGTCAGTTTCTTTTGAGGTACACACTTATGTGGACTGTGCTAAAATGTTTGATGTGCTAAACGCTGGTGAAAAGCAATATGATGATGGAGGAGGCAAAGCATTCTCCGTTCTTCGCATGTTAGCCAAGCTGTATGCGAGCTGTTTCTGCAAATGAACGGCTGATATACTTGGCTGTATCTTGCAGTCAGAAACGATGGAAGATTCGGAAACACTCAATGTAGGCACTGGATGTTGACTCAGATTATACTAAATAAGTGGTACTTCCTATTGAAGGACGCACAAATGAATTGGTAGGTTGGCTTATAGAACAACTGTATCGAAGTTGCTTAGAAGTGCGACCTGCTCTAGAATATATTTTCAAAACTCAGAGAGCTGCTGGAACCGACTCTGTTGTCCCCGACCCTGCAAATCCAGAATGCGTGGCAAACAGGCTGCAAGCTCTGATGTCGTTAGGGGTGTGGAAACATTCTTCTTGATAGTGGCAGTCATGAGAATGTTAGCTGCGGATGGTTGCGGACCGGGCTGCTTCGACTGGTGACGAAATTATGCCGGAACAAAACCTGTTGTTGAATGTCTTACAAAAAAGCCCAGTGCTTTGGATGCGTGCGTAAGGTGAAATGAGTGGACCGGTCTCCATGAACTCATGTGGAACTTGTGTGCTGCTAAACAATAGTAGACAAGAAAATAGTTAACAGTGTTTTAACGCACATTTTTTCCGATGCATCACAAGTGAAGACCGACAGGTGAACAATGAAATTTGAACAATTATTTATGCGGGGTTCAATAAACAATTGCTTGACAACTCCCGCAGGACGGTAGGAGTAAAACTACAATATCAAAAGACATTGAATTTTCTGTTTAAGCATATTTGAGCAGATAGGTCGCAGAAAAATCATAGTGTACATGTGAAATAAATGTGAGCGCCGAGGCGAGATGGGGGTCGGCATACTTCCTTTATTCTGTTAAAAAATAGAGAACCATAATAATTCTTTAGCTGCTCCACAGGTCTACTTGAATTTATCCGGTATGAATGGATAATTAATGTGTTTAAAATAGCACCGTATTGACACTGAAGAAATGGAAAGCATGGGAAATCATAGGTGTTCATTAGTAAATTGTCAAGTTAAAGGAGACAACAACTAATTTTGGAAGAGAGTTCCAAGTTTTGCAAATCCGAAGCGAAAAATAATTGCGTCTTCAATCCAGGATGGTATCATTTTTAACCAATTTCAAAGGGTTACTCCTGAGATTTGTGTGCTGACTGAGTTTCAGTAAGTGACGACATCCGTGATAAGAGTCAATCAATATTTGCTAGACTACTATGAGATCGTCACGCAAACTTCGGTAGCGGCCATTAAAAACTCTCAGTGACTTTGACGTTCATCGTGGCCCTGCGTTATGATTTATCTAGCACTACTAAATGGCGTTTCAACCAAGGTTGCCAAGCTTGGTCGTCACCTTCAACTTGAGCGCGCAAGTAAAAATTCTGCATGATGTGTTAGATGAATGGGTCAAAACTTCCGAATGAACTCCGCAGCAAGCCGACGTGCTGGTTGGCTCTTCTCGCAGCTGCTACTGACTTCATTATGCTGTTAATGTCACTTTGAATGAGCACAATAATATCACGTTCTTAGGAAGTTATTTTTAATACATGTAACTCAAGCCTATATACGCAATCAAGCTCATGACGCAATGGAACAGCGTGACATTTTTCCACGTTGTACGGTAGGGTATTCTGAATTGACCAGTTCTTCACCGTGTTGATGTCACCTTGAAACGTTTCATTGTCGCTCGGTTCCCTGGTCGCTCGACATAACTTGATATTATGCGTGAGGATTATCAAATGGGAATCAATCTCCCTGTCCAGATTGTTTATAAAAATCAAGAATAGACAGAACCTTGGCACCGAGCATTGTGATACACCGCACTCCAGCACAATTGCGCAGAACAGAGATTGTCGTACTCGCATTTACGAACTAAGTGCCTGCAGGAAATTGCCCATCCAACAAAGCAGTGGGTCACCTATGCTATAGAGCTGAATTTTATATGTGCGAATCCGGTGGTCTGAGTGACCAAGCGATTTTGAGAATTCCAGGTACATGACGCAGACTCATGCTTCGTCATCAACTGCTTCATTTCAGCTATTGTATGCAATTAGCAGTTTCGTATTGCAGGAGCGTTATCGTGGGAATGCTTTTGCCTTGGTGCAATCATTTTGGGGTTTTCCAGATACCGCATGAATGCATCAGTGATGACAGACTCCATATACTTAAAAGCACAGCCAGCAGCGTTATCGGACGGTGTTTGTTTGGGCCAGTGCGACTGCCCCCTTTATGATTAGGAGTGATGACCCCTATCTTCCATATCGTTGAAATATGGTTCTCCTCTACATAAGCATGATCGAATATATCTACAGGCTCGGCCAGATCACTGCCTTCCTCAGTGTCCAAGTAGGAAAGGACATGAATATTGCACATCACCTTAGGTACATGTTGGATAAAAATATCCATAGAGTGTCACTAGGTTGATAACTTAGTTTCGAAGTGGAAAATAAGGTGAGGCGCATCACATCGATCAACGGAGTAACCGGGCAGCGTAGCTGCTCGGGACGCACACATGTGGTGCGCAGTAGTACCAGTGGTGTCCGTAGCAGGTCAGGTGAGCTGAAAGGTGAGAGATAATGTTACTTTTTTAATATGCAAAACGGTTCACCGCAGCATAGCAGCTTAGCTAAGAGAGCAAACACACGGTAAACCTACAGAAGCATACATTGGTACAGCGTGCAACAAATGCAAAGATTTAATCAGGTAACCGAGTGTCGATACACATGGGAACGCGCATTTATTTCATAAGGTCGCAATTGTGTATACTCATGACGCTAATCGCACAAGGAAAAATTTGGCGAACAAAATGAAATAACGAAAATAATTGGGTGTTCTTAAATCCCCTGGACAGCAGTCGCAATGCAAGGCCTAATGTAAGGTCCGACCACATGGGCCGACTGCACTGAGGAAAGTTTCTCCCAGCGCCATGCCTACACACCTTATTTCTCCGGATGAACATTTATGGTGATGGACCATCACCTTCAATACATTAACCTGTCGTCTACCAAGTTTTGTGAAATGATGACTTCCCGATCGGTTCCAAATATGTTCCCAGAAACTGGGTGGCAAATTACTTCCGTAAGGACCTTCAATGTGAGCTCAGAGAGGATTTGTCAGCAACGTATAAGATTGCGTTTGTTGTCGTATACGTTTGAAATGCGATGGAACTTGCTTAGTGGCCGTCATTTACTGTTCTCCTTGCTCTACGTCAGAGATGGACCGCCATCTGACATCCGCGAAACGAGGGTGATAAACACAACTTACAGCCACATTCTCATTACAGGTGATTTCTGTATCCACGCTCTGAAGTTCAAAGCAGCTCTTGTAGAACAGTATACGGTGGGTCTGCAGGCGTTTGTCTCCAGTTACCCGCTGTATGGCAACATCAATACTCCCACACGATTCCGAGAAAAAGATAATCTGTCAATACATGTCGGATATTGCTAATGCAGAATCGATGGTCCAGCGAGTGATCGTAGACGTTCCACCGGGCGGCAGTGTTCATGCAGTTCTACTCTTCGAATGGATTTTCTATGCAGGATCTCTCGTAGAAACCACAGGGGCAACAAAACGATTATACATGACGACTATTGGCTCGATTAGGTAAGATATTAAACTGGACCTTTCTGGCAGACCAAGAAGCAGCTAGTGCATGAGAACATTATTTCTGCCAGTCAAAATCTATGGTTGCCTAAGCGAGAGCGATTAAAACTTTACGCCCGAGAAACGAGCACGACGGTGTGAGGCAGGACACGCAGGAGCATAATGGGTGTGAAACTCAGCCAGGCATATCTATAAATTCCACCTGAGCACCGAAAACTGGATGGCACATACCACCTAACGTAACCACCGAACTTAGCTTTTTGGAGAGGATCGAATAGTGTACCAGCATAAGTTGGCAGTGCGTATGTCCCGAAATGAAAATCTTCGGTATCAAAACGTCTGCAGTCTACGTAAAGTGAAAATGGAAATTCCTGCCATTCAAACAGCGGACGGAACTACCGGACACCGAAGGAGGCAGCGAATACTATGCGCCTAAAATTTGCCACAATAATTAAGCGCGATCACTGGCCACATCACTTTATGACTCTGGATGTTTCACCGTTGAATTTTACCTACAGTCCTTCAAGGCGGAAATGTACTACAATTGCTGTTGAGCATGCGCATGCTAGACTCTCTTGGAGTTGATATCATACACGCAAAATCACTAGCCGCAGTAGGACGGAATTTACCTTAACATTTGGCTCAATACGTCCGAAACTGTTTTGACGAAATGTACATGCCTGACATGTGGAAATACTGCTTGCTTACCCCTTGTCACATGGTAGTTAGGCGTTCCAATCCAACCAGCTACCGGCCTGTTACCTTATACCGTTTCTTTCAAAGGTCATGGAAGCTATTATTTCTGATCCGTTAACAGCCTCCTTGAAAGTATTTAAATACCTCACACCGGAGCAGCATGGTTTCCGACGTAATCAACCGTGCATTACAAATATACTACTAGGACGAACTAAATAGACTGAAGCACCATACTCTGGCGCAGTTGATGTAGTCTTCCTGGACTTATTAAAGACGTTCAACTGGTCAGTCCACTACCATCTGCTTCTCGAACTTCACACATTTGATATTGGTGATCCTCTCCTAGGATGGATCAGCAGCTTTCTTCTACACCGACACTTGGAATTACGTGTACGCAATCGGCTGTCAGATCCCAGCAGAGGTGAATGCGGAGAACCATACTGATGGATAGTTTGATCTGGATTATTTTTGACGTATATCTGAAATATCATAAACCTCATATGCTCGAACTGCCTTCTGCATATCGATGATATCAAAATGTGGATGTCAATTATTATACCAGATAATATCACAGTGTGTCAAGCTGATATGGATACGGTATATGCGTGGTCAATTCAGATTCGTGTGACGATCGTGTTTTAATCACCGTTTTTGGCTCGTGTAGCCTCCTAGACTTCATGAACGGGGGTCGAATCTTTTACGGAGTTGTATTTTTTCACAGAATCCAAGGTAGCTATTATCACCTGGAGAATACTAATTTTTTTAATTGGCATAAGCTGATTAATGTTGTGTTTTCACTGATGGTTTATCTAAGCTAGATTATTTTTGTTACAGTGCTTCGCATTCTGTGATTTTGTACTATCTACTTTCATAATAGTAATGTTGTCGGATGCCCAATACAATTTGTCTACTGGGGAGGTTACTGGCAGGTAATACATCAGTTGACGAGCGGACCGAAAATCTAGCTATGAAGGTAGTGATTTTGGAGCCATGCAGCACCTGGTCGATTATGTTTTTAGTGCCTATGAATCACAGGATCGTCCTAGAAAACCGGATTATTTGTGGATTTTGGCACAGGTTAAAATGCTATTCTCTATCATTTAACGATTAGGACAGGGCAGTCTGAGACAGGTAGAGCTGTGTTGCAGGCAGCGCTTGCAGAATAAAATAATCCATTTAGTTGGATCACTGTATGGTACCGCCCGAATTGTTTTCATGTTCG
>CALYDF020003404.1:0-10861 GCA_944474145.2 Dicrocoelium dendriticum
CCATGGAGTGTGATTTCCGGAGAATCTTCTTTGGGCGTTCTTTTGACAGTTTTGACGAATTTAATAGTTTGTTTTCAGACTTTATGCTTCTTCATTACGTCAATTTCGTACGCTACAGCAGCATAAAATGTAACCTGTCACGGGTGAAGTACGACAAGGTGATTTATCGATGTGTCCGCTGCGCTCGGCGGAAGTCAAAAAGTACAGGAGTGAGACGTGTTTAGTAGGATTTCGCTTCTATTATTCTACATCTTTCAGCTCACGTGATACTAACTGCCAAGCTCGCGTTAACCTCATTAGAACGGGACGCAAGCTGAAAGTCACAACGTTCGATCTGTCTCACAATCACCCAGTTAATCGCCTTCTTTTTGAGCGACACCCCATCAATCGCCGTCTGACGGACGATGAGTTCACTCAGTCCGTAGACCTTTTCCGCTACAACACCCCAACAAGCGACATCAAGCAGTTCGTCGAGGTTCGATTCGGAAAGCATATTACCAGCGCTGATGTCCGCAATGTTCGTCGTAAACTGAGACCTGGCGTGGAGCGTAAGTTTATTTTGATAGTTTTTATTTCCTGCAGTAAAATTGCCTCAGGTTATCAAGTCTATGGAAGAAGACGGAGTTGCGCGAATTATTTCTGAGGAAGGCTTGTGCACACACGTATTATTCGCTCGGCATCAACAAATAGAACTTTTCCGCCGATTCTCGCATGTCGTTTGTGTAGACGCTACTCATGGCACTAACCGTTTGAAGTAAGAATTGATAGCTGGCTTACTTGTTGCTTGCAGCTTCAAACTATACCAGTTTTTAATAACTGACGGCATGGGGTATGGCCGGCCAATATTTTATGCGTTTCTGCGTCGGGAAGATTACGCATCATTGCTTACGTTGTTCGAAGCTTTTCGGGATATCATGGGTCATGATATATCGGTTTCTCCGCTCATTTGGGATTACAGCGTTTTGAACAATGAACTGCACTAGCGGCACGTTTGTTGCCAGTGTAATCGGACCCATGTCGGTTGTATATAGGCTCTATCAGTGGCACATTTGGTGTCAATGTACGAGGACGCAGTTGGGTTGTAATAGCATACGGCTCGTGGTCGTTGTATATAGGCTCCATCAGTGGCACATTTGGTGCCGATGTAATAGGACACAAGTGGGTTGTAATAGCATACGGCTCGAAGTCTCGTGGTCGTTGTATATAGGCTCCATCAGTGGCACATTTGGTGTCAACGTACTAACACGCAGTTGGGTTGTAATCGCATACGGCTCGAAGTCTCGTGGTCGTTGTATATAGGCTCTATCAGTGGCACATTTGGTGTCGATGTAATAGGACACAAGTGGGTTGTAATAGCATACGGCTCGTGGTCGTTGTATATAGGCTCCATCAGTGGCACATTTGGTGCCGATGTAATAGGACACAAGTGGGTTGTAATAGCATACGGCTCGAAGTCTCGTGGTCGTTGTATATAGGCTCCATCAGTGGCACATTTGGTGTCAACGTACTAGGACGCAGTTGGGTTGTAATAGCATACGGCTCGAAGTCTCGTGGTCGTTGTATATAGGCTCCATCAGTGACACATTTGGTGTCAACGTACTAGGACGCAGTTGGGCTGTAATAGCATACGTCTCGAAGTCTCGTGGTCGTTGTATATAGGCTCCATCAGTGGCACATTTGGTGTCAATGTACGAGGACGCAGTTGCGTTGTAATAGCACACCGCTCGAAGTCTCGTGGTCTTTTGGCCGAGAATTGGTAATTGAAAATCAAGTTAGGTTTTGGGTTTGCGGCTACTGCATTGCGTAATTTTAATTAATATGTGGCTTTCCGCTTAGTGTTTACGATATTTTTACCATGATATTTTCGTTGCTGGAGTTCAAGCGGCGTTGGAAGATATACTGGGTGACCAAAAGGTCGTCCATAAGGTGTACATTTGCACTGCTGAGGGCCAAAAGTCTGGTCATTTAGGGAGTTACAACACTCACACGACGGCACACGCTTTTGCTGCTCGAGCTGAAGGGATGCATACTCCGTCAACGTTGCGCGCTAATCGAGTATAGACTAGTAAGTACGTACTAACACAGTGACGAATTATTCGTCACACATGGCGCGCTAAAAGTCACTTGTGCTTACCGAAAGTACGGTTAAAAAGAAGGAGTTAACGCATTAAACAGCGCCGATAATTATTTAGAATATTAGTTAACAATATCCATGGACATATAAAGACATTTATCCTTATCTCCTTTTGCTTCTACGCCAGTGGCCAAAAGCATGCTTCAGTGGGAGGGCTTGCTTTACATATGTTTGGATAAAATGCTATTTCATAGCTACAATAATGCTGCATAAGATTCCTATGATTTTACAAAATCTTTGCTATTAAAGAAGCCACTTAATTATGTCTGCTATGATGAATGCACTGCTATGAAACTCACAAAAACCCGTGTTACTTGTTTCATTATATTAATAATGCGTTTCACATTAACATTCCGAGGTTAAAAATATTGGCACAATAGCAGACTAATCAAATAGTCCAGGACGATACTAAAATTGCACTGCATGAATTTTTTAATAAATGGGTTCGGAAACGGTATGCTTGTCTTTTATACCTTGTAGTGAATGATTTCTACTTTAATTGCCAATATTACATTACTGTTGCGCATACTTAAGGCAAATATAGCTGCATGCATTACACACTTCGATTTTTCTCCATCGATACGTGGGCGCATAGTAGCGGCAGTTGGATATTAGCAATTTGGCAACACAGCGGGCCCAGCTTATTGAGTGGACACCAGTTTGCATTCATTTCAAAACCGTTTTGCTGCACATCTCGTCTGTGTTCTGTTTTGCGTTTAACAACATCTAGACATGACTCCAAGAAAACGCAATAAACATAACCCACGGACTAATAACGGACGCTTGTGACAACAAGCTTGTCACAAAATAAAGATTTTACGGTATAAGTTTCGGAAATCCAATGTTTTTAACGGACTTCCAAGACTGCGAATTAGTTAAATGCAGCATCCATGAAAACAGGCGACCTTATTTTGACTTTTAGCATCACAATGCGCTTACTGTGCAATAATAGACCTAAGGTTGTGGAAATTTCTTCGTCTAATTAAGTTAGCAAAATTACAGCATTTTACTAACCGTATTGCTAAGCATTCGAATCGGCGGCAAACGGTTAATAGCTTTTTAGCACACTAAAACACAGTTTTAAGGTTACACTAGATTAAAATGCCAGAGTCTAGAGGTCACTTGTTTCACTTCCGTCTGAACAATCAACAAACGTCACCATCTTTAAAGTACCCTGCTAGGACTGCGACTACCGGGCAGCGCAAATCTCAGATGTGAGAGTCCCGGTCCCGAAGAGAAAGGAGACACGGGCGCGGCCGCCGTGGATAGATACCACTGGCAAGCACCTGCTCCAGAATGGTTCTAGGTGCTGGAGGACCTTACTTCACGTAACCTACACAGCGCGGACTGCTAGTGCAGTGCGGTGCACCTCTAGGGTCCAGCGATCACGCATGCATATCCTTTCGATGTGCTCTTTCAAAGCACCAAGAGACCGCTGCTGAAATACTTCCGAATATTTGGCGGGCGGACTTTAGTGCAATGCGAACTAAGGCTTCAGTTCTGAACTGTGAGATTTCGATGGCTGACTCTGTCCAGTTAGCCTGGGATAAATTTAAGGCATACCTTACGGAGGTTTCCGCACCCTATATTCCACTCATTAGGAAAAGAGGGTTAAGAGCACAGCCTCCATGGATAGATACCACAGGCAAGTACTTACTCAAGAAACGGTCTAGATGCTGGCGTACCTACCAAGCAGCTCCATCAGCCAGTACCTATGATAGTTATCGAGAGAATAGAAATAAATGTAAGCAACATCTCAGAACTGCTCGTCTCCAATACGAGCAGGGTTTAGCGGACTCGGCCGCAGCTAATCCCAAGAAGTTTTTTGCTTACGTTAAAAGACGCAGCGGGGCAAAATTGTCTATACCAGCTTTATTGCGAGTAGACGGGACCCCTGCGCAAACTGACTATGACAAGGCTTGTATACTGAGTGATCAGTATACTGCGGTCTTTGCTCGGGAGACCTCTTTACCGCAGGTTGAATTGGTTTCAAGAGTTCCAGAGGATTCTTGCTTAGCTGAATTTAGCATAACGGAGACTCAGGTCTTCGAGCTACTGCAAGGCATTAATCCCTCTAAAGCTTCCGGTCCTGATTCAATTCATCCGAAGCTGTTGCATGAACTGGCCACTGAGCTGAGTGGTCCGCTCACGTGCGTATTTTCAATATCGCTGGACAGCTGCAGCCTACCTTCGGAATGGAAGGAGGCAATCATCTGTCCGATTTTTAAGGGCGGTGACAGCGCTCTACCCGCGAACTACCGGCCTGTCAGTTTGACAAGCGTAGTAGTCAAGTTGTTCGAGAAGCTGATAAGGGATTCAGTGGAGAACCACCTGAATAGATTCAACCTTCTCAGTGTTGCGCAACATGGATTCCGTAAAGGATTTTCATGTCAGACTAATATACTTGTAGCTCGTGAAAGCTGGGCCGAAGCGGTAGACAGTGGCCACGCTGTAGACGTGCTATTCGTAGATTTTTCGAAAGCTTTTGACACTGTTCCACATCTTCGGCTCTCACTAAAGTTGAGATCTTACGGGATATCTGGTCGCGCCCTTCAATGGGTGTCTGCCTTCCTTGAGGGGAGGGAACAGTGCGTACGGGTGGGGCGTAGCCTTTCGCTCAGGCAAGCTGTCCTTAGTGGCGTTCCGCAGGGCTCGGTATTGGGGCCATTGTTGTTCGCGATCTATGTAAATGACTTGCCGGGAGAGCTAGGGGTGTCATCATTAATGTTTGCTGACGACCTTAAGCTCTGGAATATTGTGGATATCCCGGGGGGTCCTGAGGCAATTCAGCGTGCCTTGGATAGACTCTGGGAATGGTCTATCTTATGGTTGATGCCCATAAATAGGGCCAAGTGCTCTGTTCTCCGAATCGGAGCTGCAAATCCTCCCACCCGATATGTCCTCGGCGGTGGTGAACTCCCTGTTGTCACTCAGCAGGTTGATTTAGGAGTCGTACACGCATCAGCACTTCATTCTGGAGACAACTGGAAGAAGGCTGCTTGTCGAGGGTTTCGTATGATGTGGTTTATCCGCCGCTCTTTCGGAATCTTAACGGCCAAGTTGTTTGTGAAGCTATTTTCGGCATTCGTCCGACCCCACCTGGAATATTGTATTCAGGCTTGTCCACCATGTCTTAACCGAGACAAAATGGACTTGGAGAGGGTGTTACGAGTGGGCACTCGGTTAGTGCAGGGTCTACGGGGACAGACGTATCCTGAACGCTTGCTCAGTTTGGGTATGTACTCCATGCACTACCGAAGGATAAGAGGGGACCTGATTCTCACTTATCGTATTTTGACGGGTAAGATTGGCCCGGACTTGTCAGGGCTTTTTAGTCCCGCTACGTTACCTAGTCTCCGCGGTCACCCACTGAAACTGCATAAACCACGGTCTGATAAGATTAGGACGGAAACTCGTCTATCGCGCCGAGTTATAGATCGCTGGAATTCTCTTCCAGATCACGTGGTTAGGGAACCTACGGTTAAGGGTTTTGCGCGCCAGCTCGATGCTCTTGGGTGGCAACAGCAAACCTTTCCTTTTTCCTAGCTGACTCACCTTCATTTTTCAGTTCTTTTTTTATTGACTCAAATATCTTGGTATTCCACTTGCTTAGCTCTTACCACTTTCTCTTTTGCCTCCTGCGTTTACTTTTTTCTCTTTCTTACTTCACGTAACCGACCCAGCAGGGACTGCTAGGGCAGGATACGTGGGCATTAATTGGTTGGACAGGGTGTGATGCGGTCTTTGTTTTAGGTCCATCAGTATTTCAAAGTTCGCCAACTCCTGGTTCAACGACCCGCCGAAGAAGGAACACTCACGGGATCTATCCTATCGTTCCAGTCCCGCTTGAACTTGAACTTGAACTTGAACGTGGGCCGTAGTTGGTTGATCAGGGTGTGTTTCGGGTGTTTCGTTTTAGATCTATCAAGAACTAACACCTTATCATTTCCTGGCTCAACGATTTGCTCAAGAAGGAACACTCAAGGGATTTTCCTATCGTTCCAGTCCATCTGAATCTGACCTATCAATTAGCACCTATGCTAGGTACCGCGTGGCTAGAAATAGGTGTAAACAACACTTAAGGAACGCTCGGCAGGCGTACGAAAAGGAATTGGCTAACGGAGCTTCGGAAAATCCGAAGAAGTTCTTCGCTTATGTTAAGAGACGCTGTCTTACAACTTCGGTAATCCCAACTTTGATGAGGGCCGGTGGAATTCGTGCGTATGCGGACTCAGATAAGGCTGGTGTACTTGGGGAACAGTATGCAGGGGCTTTTGTACGTGAGGCCGCTTTGACTAGCGTTGAACTTGTCCCCAGAGTACCTGATGGTTCTTATTTAGCTGAGTTTACTGTGGTGGAAACGCAAGTCCTTAAACTGCTGCAAGAACTGAACCCTTCCAAAGCAGCTGAACCTGATTCAATTCACCCGAAGTTTCTGCATGAGTTGGCGGGGGAACTAAGTGAACCGCTGACGATGGTGTTTCAGAAATCACTTGACACCTGTACATTACCTTCCGAATGGAAGGAGGCTGTCATCTGTCCTATCTTCAAAAATGGCGACAGGAGTCTGTCAGCCAATTATAGGCCAGTTAGTCTGACTAGCGTCGTGGTCAAACTGCTTGAAAAGCTGGTGAGAGATTCGTTGGAATGTCACCTGAATAGATTTAATCTGCTCAGTAGTGCACAACATGGATTCCGGAAGGGATTTTCGTGTTTGACGAATTTGTTGGTTGCTCGTGAAGTTTGGGCCGAGGCAGTGGACAATGGCCACATGGTGGATGTGCTTTTCGTAGACTTCCCGAAAGCATTTGATAAGGTACCCCACTTGAGGCTATCACATAAGCTGAGGTGCTACGGCGTATGTGGCCGCGCCCTTCACTGGGTATCTGCGTTTTTGCAGGGAAGAGAGCAGTGTGTACGTGTGGGTCGCAGCTTATCCTTTAAGCAAGCGGTCCTTAGCGGTGTCCCACAGGGCTCGGTCCTTGGACCGATGCTGTTCTCCATCTACATAAACGGTCTCCCTGGAGAGCTTGGGGTATCATCGCTATTGTTTGCTGATGACCTTAAGCTATGGAATGTTGTAAATGTTCCTGGGGTTCTGAGGCCATACAGCATGCACTGGACAGACTCTGGGACTGGTCTACTTTGTGGCTACTGCCCATAAATCAGGCTAAGTGTTCCGTCCTTCGTATAGGAGCAACTTTCCCGCCTTCGCGCTACGTACTCGATGGGGTCGAAGTCCCCCTTGTCTCCAACCAGATAGACCTAGGTGTCGTTCATTCCTAGTTTTTGCATTCTGGTGACAATTGGAAGAAGGCCGCTAGTAGGGGTTTCAGAATGTTATGGTTAATACGCCGTTCTTTCGGGGTCTTAACTGCCGACATATTTGTGAAGCTGTTCTCAGCTTTTGTCCGGCCCCATCTGGAATACTGCGTCCAGGCTTGCGCGCCCTGCCTTGTTCGGGACAACATGGAGCTTGAGAGGGTTTTGAGAGTAGGTACCAAATTGGTCGAGGTGTTACGGGGGCAATCGTACCCCGAGCGTCTACTTAGCTTGGGTATGTATTCAAAGCACTACCGATGGCTTCGAGGAGAGCTAATCCTTACTTACCGCATTTTAACGGGGAAGGTTGGACCGGACTTGAGCTGGCTATTTAGCCCGGCTAGGTTGCCTTGTCTTCGCGGTCATCCCATGAAGCTACACAAGCCGCGTTCTGACCGGATTAGGGCGGAAACTCGGTTATCGCCTAGAGTTATCGAGTGCTTGAACTCGTTTCCAGAAAGTGTAGTCAGTGAACCTACGGTTAAGGGTTTCGAGCGTCAGTTAGACGCTCTTGGGTGGCAACACGAAATCTTTCCCTTCTCCTGACCATATCCATCTTCAAACTTTTAGTTCTTATTCTGTCATTCTCTTCACTCTTTGGTGTTGTCCTTCATTTTAATGACTTTCATTCCCCTTTATCTTTCCTTTACTTTCTACTTCTTTTTTACTTCACGTAACCTACACAGCGAGGACTGCTAGTGCAGGGAACGTGGGCAGTAATTGGTTGATCAGGGTGTATTTCGGGTGTTTCGTTTTAGATCTATCAATAACTAACACCTTATCATTTCCTGGCTCAACGATTTGCTCAAGAAGGAACACTCAAGGGATTTTCCTATCGTTCCAGTCCATCTGAATCTGAATCAAACGTCATCCATTTTTTTCGGGGTCAGCCTCAGGCTGCTTTTCCGGTATTTTTGTGTTTTGTAATCCGTTTTGCACCTTATTTTATCCCATAACTGTTTCCGTTGTCTGCCCTGCAGGTAACAGCTTGTCGGTTTTACGTTTTGATACTTGTTTCACACTCTTTAAAGCGTCATGTCGGATTCACTGAATACCGGCGCAAATGTGTCTTCGGCTGCGTCGTTTAGCGAATCTGATGCTGTATGCGGCAGCGGGAGCTGCTCAAAGCCCGTGACCGATGAGTCTGATGGCATGCAGTGCTATGTATGCAACTGTTGGTACCATGAGACCTGTACCGATTTGAACCCTGATCAGTTCTCAATGCTTTCGACTGGCGATAGCATGCTATCCAATTGTCTTCTATGCCATCGCCCTCGATCTATACGTCTTGTGGTCAATGAGGCGACATCGAGCAACTGAATACTGAATACTGAATACTGTATTTTGGAGCAAGTAGAAAATAATTCTGTACAACTCCATCGGGTGATAATCAAAAAACATTTTAAAAAAAAAAATAAATAAACACGTCCGGTGGTTATCCTGAGATGGTTCAGCAACTCCTTCTGTAGCACACATAATGCTTGTTTACACAGTGAGTCACAAGTGGGTGATATCGTTGTCAAGTGGCAACCGTTCTCTGAAACGTATGTTAGCGAAGTGTACATCCAACAAAGATTTGAATTTCTGCACAGATTCGGCCTCGACGACGTGTTCTGGCAGACTGTTCCAGGCGTGCACAACCCTCCGCTCGAAACACAGGGGGTGTGGGATTTTCTTCAGATCAGGTACCACGAGTTTGTACCTGTGCCCACGTGTGGTGCATGGTACTCGCAAGTGGAGTAACGACCTTAGCATGGGGAAATGACCTAGATGTAAAATACGGTAGGTCATGATAAGATCCACTCGAATACGGCGATACGACAAGGTGTAGAGCCCAAGTTTCATGCACCGGTTTTCATACGATAAGCCTCTCAAGCTGGGGATCAACTTGGTGGCGATGTGTTGTACTCGTTCGATCTTTTGCGCTTCGCCGCGAGTGATCGGACAATATGCAGGCGAGCCGTACTCTACCATTGGTCTGACGATGGAAGAGAAGAGGCGAGTGGCGACGTCCTCAGACCAAGTGCAGAAGCTGCGTTTCAGCGCCCAGAGCATTCGCAGTCCGTTTCGATACAGTTTGTTGGTGTTGTCGACGGACTTCAAGTCGCAGCGTGAGAGTACACCTAGGTCTTTCACGGAAGGTGTGGGATGCAGTGGTTGGCCGTCTAGGGTGTACGTTCGTCCGTGAACAGCCTTCCCGAGACTCATGAATAGGGACTTGACCGCGTTGACCGGTAGGTGGACTTCAGCAGACCATACTGCGAGGCGGTCGAGGTCTTGTTGGAGAATGTCACAGTCATCGAGAGTATTAATTTCTCGCCAAATTTTGAGGTCATCCGCAAACAGTGCACACGGCGACCGTAGAAGCTGGGGCAGCTCGTTGATGTGGATGAGAAACAGAGTGGGTCCCAGTACCGTACCTTGAGGTACACCACTGGTCGAGGGATACCAATCGGTTAGATGGCCGTCCATCTGTACCCTCCACTTTCTTCCAACGAGAAATTCATGGATCCATCGATGTAACGATCCTCCGACACCACACGACCTTAATCTGTCTAGAAGCAATTCATGATTGACTTTGTCGAATGCTTTGCTGAAGTCGATGTAGATTACGTCGACGGACTTTCCCCGGTTCAGTGCTTGCAACCATTCCTGTCTCGTCACAAGTAAGTTTGTAACACAAGAATATCCCATCCTGAATCCGTGTTGTGCCGGTGTCAGAAGTTCTTTCGATTGTAACAGATGTATTAGACGCTTTTTTACTATCTTCTCGATCACTTTGGCCAAAACGGGTGTAAGACAAATTGGCCTGTAGTTATCCACCTTACTGGGGTCGCCACCTTTCGGGATCGGCCTCACCACCGAGCGCTTCCAGTCGTTTGGCAATGAGCCCTCAGACAATGATTTGTTGAATAGATCCGTAACCACAGGCGAGATAATGGCAGCTAGTGATTTGATAATTAGCGGATGAAGCCCGTCAGGCCCTGCGGGCTTGGTACCGTCAAGGTTCGCAAGTAGCAGGTGCACCTCGTCGACATCACAAACCAAACTGTTGAGTTCTACAGGAATGTTACTCGCTGAGATGGGTACGGACGCCGCGTCGTTTGCAAACACGGAAGCGAAGTGAGCGGCCAGTGCGGACGCGCGATCGGAACTGGAAGTTCGGGCTGGGTAACCAGCAGTTGCGGTCCTTCATCACATCCCTTGATCGGAAAGTGGAGTTACTGATGCGGAACTGGGAGTTTCTATTGATGTCGGCTGATTGGAGGAAGACACGCAACCGACCTCAATTGCCGTCCATGAAAATCCGACGGAGGTGATGGCTACCGTGTCGTATGTCCCAGCGGTTCAGAAGGCCTCTAAAGATGCCTCTGATGTCTTACTGGAAGCCGTCCAAAGCGAGAC
>CALYDF020003405.1:0-33538 GCA_944474145.2 Dicrocoelium dendriticum
AAACATTTTAAAAAAATAAATAAATAAACACGTCCGGTGGTTATCCTGAGATGGTTCAGCAACTCCTTCTGTAGCACACAAAATGCTTGTTTACACAGTGCGTCACAAGTGGGTGATATCGTTGTCAAGTGGCAACCGTTCTCTGAAACGTATGTTAGCGAAGTGTACATCCAACAAAGATTTGAATTTCTGCACAGATTCGGCCTCGACGACGTGTTCTGGCAGACTGTTCCAGGCGTGCACAACCCTCCGCTCGAAACACAGGGGGTGTGGGATTTTCTTCAGATCAGGTACCACGAGTTTGTACCTGTGCCCACGTGTGGTGCATGGTACTCGCAAGTGGAGTAACGACCTTAGCATGGGGAAATGACCTAGATGTAAAATACGGTAGGTCATGATAAGATCCACTCGAATACGTCGATATGACAAGGTGTAGAGCCCAGGTTTCATGCACCGGTTTTCATACGATAAGCCTCTCAAGCTGGGGATCAACTTGGTGGCGATGTGTTGTACTCGTTCGATCTTTTGCGCTTCGCCGCGAGTGATCGGACAGTAGGCAGGCGAGCCGTACTCTACCATTGGTCTGACGATGGAAGAGAAGAGGCGAGTGGCGACGTCCTCAGACCAAGTGCAGAAGCTGCGTTTCAGCGCCCAGAGCATGCGCAGTCCGTTTCGATACAGTTTGTTGGTGTTGTCGACGGACTTCAAGTCGCAGCGTGAGAGTACACCTAGGTATTTCACGGAAGGTGTGGGATGCAGTGGTTGGCCGTCTAGGGTGTACGTTCGTCCGTGAACAGCCTTCCCGAGACTCATGAATAGGGACTTGACCGGGTTGACCGGTAGGTGGACTTCAGCAGACCATACTGCGAGGCGGTCGAGGTCTTGTTGGAGAATGTCACAGTCATCGAGAGTATTAATTTCTCGCCAAATTTTGAGGTCATCCGCATACAGTGCACACGGCGACCGTAGAAGCTGGGGCAGCTCGTTGATGTGGATGAGAAACAGAGTGGGTCCCAGTACCGTACCTTGAGGTACACCACTGGTCAAGGGATACCAATCGGTTAGATGGCCGTCCACCTGTACCCTCCACTTTCTTCCAACGAGAAATTCATGGATCCATCGATGTAACGATCCTCCGACACCACACGACCTTAATCTGTCTAGAAGCAATTCATGATTGACTTTGTCGAATGCTTTGCTGAAGTCGATGTAGATTACGTCGACGGACTTTCCCCGGTTCAGTGCTTGCAACCATTCCTGTCTCGTCACAAGTAAGTTTGTAACACAAGAATATCCCATCCTGAATCCGTGTTGTGCCGGTGTCAGAAGTTCTTTCGATTGTAACAGATGTATTAGACGCTTTTTTACTATCTTCTCGATCACTTTGGCCAAAACGGGTGTAAGACAAATTGGCCTGTAGTTATCCACCTTACTGGGGTCGCCACCTTTCGGGATCGGCCTCACCACCGAGCGCTTCCAGTCGTTTGGCAATGAGCCCTCAGACAATGATTTGTTGAATAGATCCGTAACCACAGGCGAGATAATGGCAGCTAGTGATTTGATAATTAGCGGATGAAGCCCGTCAGGCCCTGCAGGCTTGGTACCGTCAAGGTTCGCAAGTAGCAGGCGCACCTCGTCGACATCACAAACCAAACTGTTGAGTTCTACAGGAATGTTACTCGCTGAGATGGGTACGGACGCCGCGTCGTTTGCAAACACGGAAGCGAAGTGAGCGGCCAGTGCGGACGCGCGATCGGAACTGGAAGTTAGCAGGTGTCCGTCCGCGTCTTCCAGACATGACACGTCACCTTTTGGCTTCAAACGGCGTTTCACGTAAGCAAAGATCTTCTTTGGGGCCATCCTCGCGTCAGTTGCAAGCATTTCTTCGAACTTCCGGCGCTTTATCAATTTCACTTTGTTGCAAATATTTCGCTGTCTTTTATATGCTTCGTAATCAGTGGCGGAGCCAGAGAGGCGAAATGCGTCCCACATTCTTCGCCGTAACCGAGCCAGCCTACCATATTCCTTGTCGAACCAGTGTGGTTTGATTGGCCCGACTTTCTGAAATTTCAACGGCACAAACTGAGAACAAAGCAAAGCCAATCCTTCCTTTATTACTGTCCAACCGTCCTCCACAGATGTAACATGCGGTAGAGACCAATCTATTTGGCTCGCTGCTCGATTTAATCCATCGAAATCAGTTTTCCAGTAGTTGTAAGCTGGTTCCACCGGAGATACACTCGGCAAGTTCAGTTCCATAGTGGCTATCAGCACGGAATGGTCGCTTTTAGCTAGGGGCTCCTGGATTCGTATGTCATGCAACCGCTGTTCGCAATTTGTCACCATCAAATCAAGGCACGATGGGTTCGAACGCGCCGTCATGCGCGTAGGTTGGTATATGTGTTGCGATGCCCCAGTTTCAAGCAACAAATCAACAAACTTTGATTCGACTTCAGAATACCCGGGCATGAGTTGGATTTCAGGCCATTGAATGTGGGGACAATTGAAGTCACCCATGAGTAGAAAACATGGACGACTCATGTTGTCCCGAAGATGCGGTAGCCAATCAAAAGAGCGGTTCAGAGGGCTACGGTAGAATGCACCTACTGTCAGCTTGCCGAGCCTGAGGTTGATCGAGCACCATACCTGTTCACACAGTCCATCTTCACTTCGGTACACGCTTACAAGCCTCCCACGCAGGGAAGACCGTATATAAAGTAAGACACCACCACGAGGATTTGATATTCTATCGCAGCGAAAGCATGAGTAGCCACTGAGATCGACTTCCTCTGCCATTACCTCAGAAGTTAGCCATGTCTCCGCCAGTCCTACGACGTCTGGTCGCTCAGAGGCAACGAAGCGACACAGCTCATCCCGTTTGTTCATAAGGCTACAGATGTTTGTGAATGCAACACGGAGGTCCTGAGAGGCACCGCGGGACGTGCCTTGAGGTTGATCAACCGACTGATACGGGTTCGTGCACCCTTCTTGATCACTCGAAAATTTACGATGTGCAGATCAGTTTCGCCTTCTTCTGTACGGCGTTTAAGCTCAAGGATCGCAGTCTTCAAGCGGTTCCTCTCTTCGGGTTCCAAGTCTCGGCGGATGTGAACCCTGGTGCCTTTAAGCCTGGAGAGACGAGACAGAATGAGTTGTGGCGTGCTGTGGTCAGCAAAGGTGATTCTTAAAGGTCGACATGATTGGTTAGTATGCTGACCAAGTCGGACTACTTGTTTTATCGTTACGCTGCCTTCACCCACATCCAACAGTTTATCAACGAGCCCCTGAAGGAACTCAACATCGTGATCATAACGTTTCTGAGGGTTTTCATCTTTTGACTCTGGTGCATGGAACACCATGAGATTATAACGCCTCAGGGAGATCGGTGACGAACTTGAGGCAGCAGGAGTGGAGGGGCTTGTGGTTTTGGACGGTCGTCTGTCGTTAGGGAGAGGTTGAAAGTTGTTGCGTGAACTTTTGCATTTTTGAATGATCCATTTATCTTCAGTGTTCAGAGGTTCACAGGTATGCGCTGAAAGATTAGGGGGCTCCGACTCTGAGTCGTCAATCTGTGGGGAACATTGGTTGTGAGAATCGGTAGGGGTAGAAGACGCTGGCGGTGGTGCAGATCGTGGAGTTGCAGGGGAAGGGGAGTTCACAGAGGTACTCTCACGAGCGCGTTTGACCCCACGAGCTGAATGAAGTGGTTTCGTCTGGGAGATGGCTTTTCCCGGAGCCGGTAGTGATGGTCTCCGTGTATTTTGTTGTAGTAAACCGCGGCATTTATCACACACAACTTGGAAAAATCTATGTCGGATGTCAACAGATTTTCGGAAAACTTCCACGGATAGGCCGATACACGAAATATGAAACAGAACATCACAGCCGAAACAACGAAGTGCATGGGCCTTTTGTCCTACAACTTTCGAACATGAGCCACAAGTAGATTGGCACGGCATCACACGTTGGAGCAAATCCAAGATGGCGGACACAGACGGTAATTTGATTTATCAACAAGTTCTCCGAAACAAGTGAGAGAATGCTCACCAAATTTTCACAACTTGAAGACTACACCAAAAAGAAACTTTTTGGTACACAATTTACACAGATGAAACACAAATAACACAGTAATCCAGAAGCGAAAGTAGAATCCAGAAGCAATGCTCAAAAATCCGCGGCGTTCGTGGGTACAATGATAAAGCGTAAAACTCATGTGATTGAAAAGCGCTGTAGGATATTTCGAGTAAAAGTTAAAATGTAAATGATATTCGAATAATTACTAATAAGTGATACTGCATAACGACAGTTTGAAGTGGGAGCCGGTTGTGCGTACACAAAATAGTATAGACAGCTTCTATGGTTCTAAGTGCGTGAGAAATGAGAAAGGTAACGACAACACTCACCCGTGTGTTACTTCATTTGACAGATGTGGTATGTTAATCCAGTTTAGCTGCATCCAGGCTAATCACAAGGACACTTCTGTATGTAGCCTTACTGCCAGGTCTCGGAGAGGACTGTTATACACATGGATAGGTTTGTGTTCATTCGTCCTCCAAGTAGAACGGACTAGATCAAATAATGTAAGTTTGAAAGCTTTTCATAAAAGGCCTTTTGTGAAAAGCGTTAATTTAGAGCAAGGATAAAGTGAGTCGAAAGCGCATTCTAGGCACGGAATACACGGAGTAAGAAAACGCTTTGTCGACAATTAAGTCGATTGTAGTGCGCAACCAGCGTGAGCTGATGGTCTCTCAGTTTGATAACTTGGCTCAGCTGCAAAAGACTGCGACAAGGGTGAGTTGGATTCGTCAGTATGAAGTAAACCATGAGTAGATCTCCTCCCTGACGTCGATATTCAACACTGTACAATCTCATTGACTGCAATCTGCTTTGGTAGGACAGGTGAAGCAATCCTCTAAAGAGTTTGATCGTTCTATGTTGTGGAGCTTCAAGTGCATCAACGTCGGGCTTGCGCCAGGGACGCCAAGCCTCGATCGCATACTCCACGTGAGACCTCAAGTAGGCGTTCAACATATGCGGAAACGTTGATGGCTCAAAATTGCCGACAGCCCTCCGTAAGAGTACGAAATATTGACTGCCTCTTTCTGATGTCTTCTCAGCCTGTCTCAAGGAATCAATTTCGTCCCGCACGATCACCCCAAGGTCGTTTTCTTGGGAAGCACGTCGTAACTGCTAGTCCCCATGTCGATATTCATAGCTAAGTTGAGGGCGTATGCTCACGAGTTTGCACTTGGTCACGTTGAACTGGAGCCGGTTGTGATATGACCACGATTTATTCATTGTCACCCTGGTAGATACGGTCAACTTTATTTAGGAGCTGTCTGCAACAGCCTTCAAGAAACTATGTGATTGTAAATCACGAACGCCACTTGCCCTTCTAAACAAGAAACTAGTAGGTGGTGTTAGATTATACTGTAGGCCAATCCGTGCAAATAATGTTCTTTTACTGGTTATAGACCCTCTTCTTATGTGGAATCGGACAAAGGTCCCTTAGCATAGTTTACAAATATTTTATTTTATGCCACCAAATATACAACCATGCAGCTGATTTACTTCCATTTTCTCTTAACAGCAAACTCTGGTTATCTGAAACTCCCAAACATTGCAGCTAATCGCAAAATCAAAACGTTAGTTCCGGTGCCGCACCGTCGTTCTAAGAACTAGGAGAATAAAGCATGGTTTATGGAAAGTAAATGCAAATTGACGGCACGTTGCAGTTTTGATGCAGCGGACGAAAATTGGTTAGATCACAATTTCAATGCTGACAAAATCTTCAAACAATTTATTATAAGATGTTGAGCTTTGTTTAATTGGCAACACGCCGCACTGGTTTTGGGTTGACCGAACTAAGAAAAGGTTCACTGCCAGGTGTTCACGAAGCTAACAGCAATTGGACAGATTTAGAAAAGATTAACCGGTTGAAATCCAGTGTGATTTAATTTGTGGCTTTCTATTAACCGCTGCTGTTCCGGCCGCAGTTTACAAAGCTGTCATGAAAGTTATTTCTCTTTTTAATCTTAACATTAAATGCACAAATCTTGGCTCAGGATTAACCTTTTACTCATAAAATCCATTTGAATTGATACAATTATGTTAACCGGACACACGTTTACTTATTCCGGATGAATGAAAAGTCAATGTTCAGGTAGTTATGGAACCGTAGCAGACTGTGTCAGCATCGACTTGGGTTTTAAAACATTATCGTAGTATCTTATCTAGGAGCTTGCAAAATTGTAATTCCTTAAACTAGATGTCAGGGGAGAGTATGGCACTTGACGCAAAGGTTAACAGCCTAGTTCATGCGGTGTTTGTGGGATAGTTTTTGCGACGTGCGACCGGGCGTTGTCATGGCAAAGGGTTGGCCCATTTCTGTTGCCAGTGTCGGGCATGTGCATTGTAATTTTCGGTGCATCTCGACAATTTGTTGACAATATCTCCAGTGTAAAAGTTTCGCTTTGATTCTGGACGCTGTGGTGGATCAGACCACCGGCAGATGACCAGTCATCATAATATTTTGGGTGCAAATTCGGATTCCGAAAGTTTTGTGGAGCGCAGAAGACGGGCCGAGGAGACTTCAAAATAACAATTTCTTTCATTTCCATTCAATTCGTGGGGCACCCAATTATCAAGATATTTTAACATTCCAATAATCCTTACATATTTCAGTGCTGTCACAAGCGAGATTTGTAAGTCAGTAGCAAAAAACTCGAATAATTCTACGCAGATCCACCTTAACTAAGGAATTTAATTGGTTGTTGTTCAAATCCAATGATTGTCCACAAAGCTGTTCAGCCTCAAACATTTTGTAACCTTTTCAAAATAGTAGAATTCACCATTGTTCATTACGATCATGATTGGTTCCAACATAAAATGCATGGTTGATGTAATAAGCTATTCCCCCTGCAATTCGATCAATATTAAGTCGGTATCATAAAATTGCGTGCATTTCTCTACTGTCGATTTTATGCTAAATGTTAAAGGTGGATCTAAGCTAAATTATCACCATAAGTAGATAAAGCACAAAACAGAATTCCAACGTTTTACAAGTTCAAAATATGCTATCGAAATTATTTAAATCCATTGATTTAAAATAAAAATATCATGAGTACATAAAATCCATATAAATAAACTAATGCAATTGTCGCGTAGTGCTGACCCTACTGCGCATATCATGAGATATAATATTAAAACCTTTGGCATAAATGCTAATTTAAACTAGTAAATGATCAGTGTTGAAATTTCTTAATAGTATAAATGTTTCAATGTAATTACTAGCGTTGCGAGTATACGCATTTTCCTGAGATATTTTGAGTACTGTATTTTGAGAAAATTGACACGCGCATGCTTTGAAATTAATTCTTGCCCTAACCCAATTCGATAACGTTACCTGCAACCGTACTTTAAGAGGTGCGCTCAAACCACCAGCATCAACCATGAAGTATAGGGCCCCATTTGCTTGCATTTAATACGCTGTTCATCTTCATGTAAGTATCCGGGTTAAAACAGCGCAATGCGATTACTTCTGCTGTGACATGATTAATTGATTGATCGGCAAACAGAGGAAATCGCTTTTCTTCGTAACTGCATATAACACTAAATTTGGCGCATAAAGTGGAAATAAATTGTGTACCGCTCAAATTCACCTGCCTATCAGTTCCGCTTTTTCGGACGTGGACAGGATATTACTTGCGATTGAATGAATGAAGCCCCACTAGAAGTAATGTGAGATACTTATGTCCAATTATGCTGGGTTGGAATACATATCTCGCAAATCACTATGTCGCCAGCAATGAACAGCTAAAGATAAGCGAATGTTGCTAGCCAGTTGGAAACGGCTTATAATTTAAAAGTGGGCTATGATGTCCCATTAGGCCTTGAAATAATTGCACACCCCCGGCGCACTCTGCAATTCACTGAACTGCATTTTAAGCGTATTTGTGTGCCCATTAACGTCTCTATAATAACTGGCAATAATCTCAGCACGTTGGATAATCTGTGTTAAATTGTGGGCACATTCGGAATAATTGAAACTGGATATACCCTTATTCTGCGCGAGCCGATAGCGTTAAACATAAGAAAACATAATTTGCTCAGCAGGTTTGTGATGGGGGTTGCCATGGGGAATACAACAAATTTATGGGAGCTTAGTTTATATAAATATAGGGAAGGAGCAGCCACTCGAAATTGCTTTGCGTCTTAGTGCCGGTGTTTTAAATGGTTCATAACAAACCAAAGAACATATAAATAACCAGGGACAATCCAAAACCTCGGCTATTCTAATTTGAAAGATAACCGGTATCGAATTTTTTTGGAAACGAGCGACACCAAGCATTGATACAACTTCTGCTTAGTTGCAGTTCTAAGACTGAAAGAGTATCTACCACAAATAAACATGCTCCAGTTTCAGATTGCTGGTCGCTGTCCAAAACTGAGATGGTCCATAAGGTTACCCATTTGACATTGTGTTCACGCTATAAATGTTTGATGTTAATGTATTACAGCTTACATGTTCTATGACAACGTACAAAAGGCAGTTAGAATATCAAAGAGTAACATTTCATAAAATATGGCAAATATCAATGTGGCGCACTATCGCCACTGTGGTTAAGGGGAAAAGCAAAGCCATTGTGTGTGATGAGAGTTGAATTTGAAATTCTCTCAAGGTAAACGATATATGGAACAGGGTTACTATAAGTTAGAACATCAAGTCGAAGAAAAGCTCACTGGCATGTGTGCTTTCTGCATATATAAATATATAGAATATCCAAATTGAATATATTATAATCCAACAATTAACAAGTGCTTCACCGGAGAGTCCAGTCCATTGTATTGAGACAGTGGCGCGATGGTTTGCGCGTCTCGGTGATCCAATGAGCTGTGCTGGGTGGTGTTTTACGCAAATCAGTGACACTCCTATCAGATTGGTCAATTACTACACCCCAGACAAACTCAGCCTTCTGGTCCTCTCGGTTGCAGTTTTACTGAGGATAGCTCCGAGTAATTAAAAGAGATCCCTTGTAATCCACCGCCAAACTCGCTGCTTTGCCTTCAGGTTTTGAACCAAGGTATTTAGTTTAAAGCCTACTTGTTCTCCTGTCCAGGCCTGGGCAACGTTGCATTATACTTCGCACGCAATACTACGAACCTAGCCTTAAACATTTTATTGATTATCTGGCTGCCACAGAGGATAATCAACAGTGCCCTATCTGCTGCATTGAGCAGAGTGGATAGGGGTGTTGGATGATACAAGGGAAAACTTGCAGTATTTTATCCCCCTCTACACGATTTTCAACTTTGTCGTACCACGTTTTAAGCCCTCTATTCTTGTCTTCCTGCAATTTTAATTGGATAGGCATTTATCCTCCGGTTTCAAGTCACACGCAAACGCTGAGCATATCTCTTGACGTGTCGCCAAACCAATGACCAGCACAGCTATCAAAACAAGTTCATCGGATTTATTTGGGATCCTTTGATCTTCCTTAAATTTAGCAAGCTTAAAGGTAAGCACATCGTCACAGGTCGGTCAACAGGCAGCGCTTGCCCGAACAATGGGGAACCTATCGATAAATATTGGCTGCTAAGAGTAAATCATCCTGTTCTGCGATCCCCTTCGGGTGACACGACAGGGTTTTCTCATTGCGCCTATCCGGAGAAGATGCAGCATCGAGCACCGGCCAAACCGGAGTTAGTATTGCCATGAATCCCCGGGCGAAAGTTACCTGCATTCATTAGATCCAATCAATAGCCGATTGTGTGTGGTCCGACTGGCTGGCTCCTTCACACTAAGAATAATAATAATAAGCATGATGCGTGAAACTGTGTTTGAGGCGGCACAGATCAATTTGTGTAGAACTATTCATGCTATTGCATGAGCAACCTGCATAATGGACTATTAGGGTATGCGTATCATGTGGTGACGTTCGGGTGGATGGCAAAGGCGAAAGTTTAGTTTTGAAAACATTATTAGCTGGATGCTTTTAGGTCCATTTTGGAATAGCTAATCAAGCGGCTTTTCTCAAACTTCAGACTAATGTTTTACAGTCAGAACCAGTGGTCTGGCGGAACACTTGGCTATATTCTATCAGTGCTTTATGAAGAGAGAAACATATTCTAACAATATGAAGCGGGAGATCATCACTAGTATTCATAAGGAAAGTAGTCGCACTGACCCAACCAAGTACCGTCCGGTAATGCTACTTCATGCGGGTTCCTAGGTTATGGAGTCTATCATCGCTGATGCACTCATGCAGTAGCTGCAAAATGACAACAGGATTGCAGCAGAGAAACATGGCTTCCGAGAAAAGCGCTTACGTACTACGAACCTGGTGATCGCACGCAATAGTTGAAGTAAAATAATTGATGGTTTGGCAGGAACCGATGTCTTTTACCTGGACTTATCAAAAGCGTTTGATCGCTTTGACCACCGAATTCTCCTCCATAAACTTCAGCTTTAAGGCATTGCTCATCCACTTCTGCGTTGTATAAGCGACTTCCTGCCCGAACGTCGGTTAGCATTGGGAATACGATAATCCCTGTCCGAAGCAATTATGATTAAGTGCTGCGTACCAAAAGGCTCTGTGCTCGGGCCTCGTCTCTTCTCGACTTTTACAAACTCTCTAGCAAAAGAAATTACTTCCGTTTTCCTATTCTCCACGAGTGGCCTCCAGTTAAGGCAATGGATAGAATAACTGAACAGCCACGAATAGCTTCATCGTGACCTGTACACGATTTCCAACTGGTCAATTTTGAATGCACTACCGTTTAATGTAGAAAACTGGCATGCTGCTCAATTGCACCATCGGCGTGACTAAAGGTAAATGTTTAGGTCACGTGTACTGCAAACCACTTCCCGAGAACGTGACGTTGGTTTGCTCATTTAATATGACCTTAACTGTTCAAAGCAATCAGAAGCAGTTGCGAAGGAAGCCAATCATCGATTGGGCTTGCTGTGGAGTGCATTCGGGTTTCGACCCAAATCTCTTCTTCATGATGCACCATTCTTAACTGCGCCCAGCTGTGGAATCTGCCAATGTAGCCACTTTCCAAAAATTTAAATATTTGCAAAAAGCGATTGGAGCATGCTTTTGACACCCAACACGTCGTTGCCTAAACTATTCTACTTAGGAAAATAATAATGATTACTCCAAGCCGGATAAATTTTTCAAATAAATATTAGGAGTATTCCTGATTTAACTTGCTTTGTATTAGATCAAAAATAAATGATCTTGTCGCTTCATCGTTCGCATTCCATTCTCAAGTAACAATATTATTCAGCAGAATATTTGTTGAGTAAACGCTCAAACATATAATTAGAATATCGTTTGATGTTGAAGTTTTACCCCAGCATCTTGCAGGATTCCATAAATAATTATTTTAACCAGGCAGCATTTACTTTTCATTGTTCCAAGTTCAATTAAATACTTAAATTAACCTATTTGCCGTACTACCTCTTCGTGCTGCAAAATGGTTGATTTGGTATTAGCCTATTTCAGTGAATGGTTCGGCTGCAGTGTTTCAGGACGTGGTGGGTTCCCGTCTGGTATTCGTTTTTCCTATAAAATGCCACATATTTTCTTTAAACAACACTGTGGCATGGCAGTTGTGACTCGCCAGCAATAGAATTCACTGATGCTTGCCTCTCTCTGATTGGCATTTGACTTCATTGCTTTGTTGGATCATTGCAACTTCCCGGATCAAAAGGCGTACGAAAAAATTGGCTAGTCACAAGCTACCAACGGGGTTTTATAGCTTCATATCGCCCAAATTCTTTGTCGGCTATTTGCTGTATCAGAAGCTCGGGGAGGGTACATCTAATCAGTTTGGCCTGCGCAAACAAACCATGAAAATATTTATTGCTGCTTTCATTGCTACGACTCTTAGCTATCCTGTCTGCTGCCCAACAACCGCTCACCGAGTGCTTCATGTTTCCTTTTCTAACTACATCTATGTCTTCTCCGGTCATCATAATTAACAGCACACAGGCGGCATCTGCAGAATTCTGAGCCAAACATTTGGTGTTCCTTTCCCAGTAGTCACGACATTCTCACACTCCACCGAAGCCCAAGCTTTTATTTCGACTTTGTTCTCCATTCGGCCATGCAGCGTTTAATGTGCGTACACTGATGTATATAGGACGAACAGCATGCTTGACCCGCACGCTTGTGACAAACTCGGTGGACATCTGTCGTCTTTCCCAACCTAGGTTGAAAATTAAAAGTATCGTCTTCTCAAACGAACACTCCGGCAAACCATGACGTCAATTACCACGTGCGCCTTTCCGGAGATCCAAAGGCGTCCGCTTTTGTTCAAGCTGGATTTCGGGTTACAACGATTAACATTTCCGATCCGCTTTATTTTTCTGAATCACCGTCAACAATCTGCCATTTACAATCAGACCTCAAGATTCATTTGTGTTAAGTAAGCCTCTAGATGGTATGCATGTCTTGTTTATCATTTCCGCGCATGCACCTACAGACTGCAGCCAGGATGTAATCAAGCATGGCTTTTACCAACAGCTACATGACCTAATGTGTTCTTCGAAATGTCCGACATTGTTATTCTTGACGGAGATTATAACGCATGATAGGGCCGCCCTCAAACAAGGGAGCACCTTTTTGGAGGCAGAATGGGCCTCCGTAACCGTCCAACAGACAATGGAGATGGGCTAACAACTCATTGTTCTGATCATAGTTTGTTTCTTTCGAGCGCCAGTTTTCGGCATTTGAAAAACAGAATGGTAATGGCTTCCATCTTCTGAAATGCAAGTCTGGTCCCGGCTTTACTACATAACAATAAGCTACAGATTGCACCAATGCGTAACATGCTGCTGATTGTAGTACTCAAACTGTATTGACTTCGATCAGGCACTGGTTTGCACCAAGAATTTAATTCGTTTGGAAGATCACGCAGACTTACGCACCAGCGACTCAACTTGCAATCCTGCAACATCCTATGGCATAAGGCAAGAACTAGACCTCGGTCAGTAATGCTTGTTCCCTCATCTGATGTTTGTCAGCATTCACATTAGATGCGCGTCAAAGACGTGTTATTTTCTGCAAGTACTCTCAGTTATGGATTCGCTAGTTTCACGCCGGAAAAATGGATAACAACTGCCCTCTTTTGCTGATAGACGAACGCAGCTTGATCCTAACGGACACTTATTTTTGTGAGGAACGTCAATCCCTAGATCGAGTGTTTTGTAGGAGTTTACAGAAGAACCGTGAGACCTGGTGTGTGAAAGTGATAGAGAGGCGGAGATTATTATTCGCTGTGGTAATATCAGAAATCTGTACCACCAAATCCATAGCATCCAAGTCTTCCTATCAGAAGTAAAGTAGAACTGCTACAAAGAGGATAGCTCTCTAATCACTTATATTCAAAGATGGCTGGATAGATAAGCCGAACAATTTTGCTCGCCGTTTCCACGGCCACTAGCTCCATCTGCTCCAACTGGGGCCGCAGTCGTAATGAGTGGACTATGCCTAGTGATTCACCCTCTTACTATGGTTTCTGAACGAAACTCTGTTGCCTAAAGCGTTATACAGCACCCTGCTGTGATGTACCATCTCCTGCTTTATTTAAAGTTGTGTGCTATTCACTGGTTCAGGAACTCACTGCTTCTTTCTCAGAAGCCTTGGCAAAGAAGGAGCTTCCATCTTCCTAAAGTGAGTGACATCAATAATGGCCTGCGCACATAGTGCTCCAATTGCACGTGCATAATTTTGCTTTCCGCTGTTTGCAAGATTCCGGTGTCCATTATTATTCGCAGGTTATCCTTAACGCAAGATTTACTACTCCGAGATGAACATGCTGGATTGTGCCCGGTTGTGGATGCACTGATCAGATATTTACACTCCCCGTGATTCAGGAGCTATGCTTCGTTTATCGAAAGTAAACGCTTGTTGTACTCCTGAATATTCGTGCTGTTTTCGATGCTGTAGAGAGTGTGTTAAGGAATGAGCTTCGTAGGGATTAAGTTTCCATACTGCGTGCTCTGTACATCCTGACTTTTGTTAGATTTTGAGCTTATGTTAAGCTTTCTCTTTCTTTTGTTGTCACCGTTGGACTTCGACAATGGTACTTTATCCTCCTTTTCTCCTCAATATCGTCTTCGAGATAGCTCCTACAAAATACACTTAAATACTATTGAACGTTGTAATTGGGTGCTTCCCAGGTAGTCGGGTGGTAGATTTAGACTACGCCGATGATCCCATCTGGTAGACGGACGAGCTGCAAGCCGTCCAACTTGCACATAAACGACTGACGATTAAACCATGCACTTTTCACATGTCAAATGCAAGACTGGTCTATGGCCCTACCTGCACTCAACATGATAAAACGCTGGAAGTTATGCAGCGTTTTGTCTACCTTGGAAGCGGCGTCAATGCTGGAAGCTTGTTGATAATGATGGTACGTTGAGCACATAAATGCATGCTAAATCTATGCATATATTTACCAGTACGTCGATAAAGATTTCCAAAGATTTTCTAAACAACAATTTGTACATGGCTGCTGTCTAAATAAGTCGCGAATTTTGAGCCCAACCTCTCCTCTACGAAATCAGTAAGTTGAAATGGAGAGATGTACAAGGAGAGATATAATTCAGTTAAATTTTAAATGATGAATGGCACCCGTTCTTCTTCTTAGCTTAGCAGCATATGCTGCTGACTGGCGGTGCAAGCTGGCTGATTTCCTATGTGCCATTCATGAAGGATCAAACGGGCGGGCAACACTGATGAGGCGAAAAAGGAGAAACTGCAGACAAGTGCTTCACCAGTGGTTTAGAGGACTATGGAATTTAAGTGCTGCTGCAAAGAATATGTTTACTTAGTAAATAGCACATGTTTAATTTTATCATTAGCCCTCAGTTGAACATGGTTACTTTTGTAAAATGGCATGAAAACGATTAGAGCGTCAAGATATACTAAAGGTATAATAGATAATCCCAGCTGGAGGTAAAAAACCGAACGTAGTAATGCGATAGATGCGCTACCGCAAAACATCCGCTGGTGTGAACCACATTAATGCCCCATGCATTAAAGTGAATTCACAGCGTGAATAATTAATTCGTAGTGTTTTGTGAAGTTGTGCTGTCCTCCACTGATCAAGGCGCTACTTTTTCCAACTGTTTTAGCGGTGAATTAAAATGCATACATCGGAAGACAGTTGAATGAAATACAGTACACAATAACTATCCAACGTAGACAGTTCTTTAGGAGAAACGCTTCGGACAAGTAACAGATGAGTTCTTACCAAAAGGAAAATTACGGACCACAAAAATGCTCACCTGATGTTCGCACTAGAAGTGAGATATATTGCACAAGCAAAGTTGCTTCTTATTTTGTAAGGACAAATTGTACTCAATATTAGTTTTATTCCCATACAAACTGTCGATACAAAAATTAAGATTTGCACCTACCTGTTCCATTTAGGTTAGAATAATAATTAGAAATTGCCAGCAACAGTATGTTGACCAAAGTAATTTATTAGCTATTGGAATATTAATGACAATAATAATACAGTAATTTTGCTCCAATAATTTATAACATTTTATCAATATGGATGCCAACAAAATCGGTTTGTTTATACATGCCGTTAAAAGAATAATCACGTGATTGTGCTTCGCTATACACCATTCCAGACACAATATATTGCATTGTGTCGAAAAGCATTGTTAACTACGGCCTCTGCAAGCGGCTAAGCATTGACTATTTAATTGTTGAAAACTTATTGTATTTAGATAAAATATTTCATGAACATAGAGCCAGCTATAAAATATCAACTTCTAATATCAATGGCAAATACATTATCCCGCAAGCTAACAATCCAACGTAGAATGTGCTTTGGCAAAAGCAAATCGGACAGTTATCAGATGATTTCTTACCAAAAACAAATTACACACCATAAAAATACTTACCTGATGTTCTCACCAAAGGTGAGTTATATTTCACAAGCAAAGTTGTTTCTGTTTTCGGCAGAAAATATTATACTCAACATCACGTTTATAAAAACAGTAATAAAAACAGTTATAAAAACAGTAATCCTAGTAGTTCGCTACATTATATGATAATGTTTCTGTCAATTTGGATGCTAATAGAAACGAGTCGTATGCGCCGTTGAAATCCGTCAATGCCAGAGGTTGCCGTTCTGTAAAGAATAGGGGCTGCATTTTTGCTAAGCTGTAAGACGATGTACAATTCAGCGGCAAAGTATTAAATACATACAAAGTCAAGCTTTCACGTTAGACTAAAAATTTACCTAACAGTTGCAATTGTCTTGTATTTGGCGGTAAATATTAAAATTCTGCGCACAGGAATTCGGTTACTGGACGCGCCAATTTATTTATAAAGGAGAAGATATATGTCGCTATATATGGAATGGCTGTATTAGGCACTTTGCAGAAATACCCTACCAATCATTTTCTGCAAATTATATTGTATCGTTGCAAACAGGGCAGGCGATATTATATATCTGAGTCAAACACTAACGTACTAACTGATATATTATTTGACTTCCACACCAAATATTATTCTTGAGAAACTTTCTCGTCGACAGATACTTATCAACATTGTTGTCTTTTAAAATTGAGAATATCACTGTATGATGGCATAATATTTAACTCATGCTAAATTTGTCTCTTCTAGCACGCAGATTGTAAACATTCTTATTACTGTTTAAGATGACATACCAGTCGAAGTGCTAATAGCTGCGCATTTTGAAATATCACGATGAATACACGTTAGTATAAGAGTATAATATATATAGTGGGATAACCTTGTTAAGCCGCCGTTTCTATTTGACAAAATCATGCAGCGCATTGTTATATTAAAAATAACTTATAAAGTTCTTTTTATTTACATTACATCTGAGGTAGCACACATTTGGAATATTGTTGTTAAGCTCGTGATATAGGTCAATCACTAGTTATTTCATTCGTCTTTGAGTATATTTTCTCACCTGATGATCACGACATACATTATACCAAATTTTGCAGCGAGATTTGCGTGTCATCAACAATGGAAAAATCATCGTGTTATTTCAGAAGGATATTTAATTGCTCGGCAAAATACACAAATGTGCATGTAAAATCTGTTTGTGTTTCATCAAAATGAAGTGCAATCTCGTAATCAGGCTAAAACTTCTGCTACAGAGCAGCCGGTGTTTTGCGTACAGTTCAGGTACTTTAAACCTCTACTACCGCATACCCAAGTTACCCATGCACTGAAAGTCAGAAAAACTACATTTTGGTTTTATATATCGAATATAGAGCATTGCAGTAGTACTTAATAGGGGCATCCCCCTAACATCTTCCAAATCAAATAGTCCTCAACATGCGGTGCCAGCAGTTGCTGATCATGTGTTCGAAACGTGATGGATCCTAAAGATGCCCACTACTGATGATACACAATTAGTTGAGACAGCAATCTAAGAGTAGAACACGATTTAGCAAGGTTGAGCTTGTTGAGATTAATGGCCCCACGCCTTCTCAGGCGCAAGGTTTACAAACAAAAATAATAAAATCGACATCAAAAGCTATATCTAGTAGGTAGCTGATCTTTCTGCGTATTCTCAGAAAATTCATAGGGTGAGAGTGAAAAGTGAAATACTGCTTAGATGACTGTTTGAGAAAACCGCAACCTGAACAATTCTTGTCGGCGGATGAGCGTTCTTCTGTCACCCAGGACTAAGTGCAGGGCAGCTACGTGCGCTAGAATTATTTTTTGAGAAATGCAATAACGTAAACGCTCTTTGGATCATGCAAATGCCTAGGTCAACAAGATACATACCACAGGCTAATTTATTTCTTGAAGCCACACAAACATACGTCGGCAAGATTATTATAACACTGATATGCAAATCACATCAGACAACATTCTGAGCCGTGTAGAGTCCACGTCCGTCAAGAAAATCAAGGATAAGAAACGTTTGGTAGACAACATTACAAAATGTCTTAGGAATCATTCTCTCGTTCGAAGTTTTAAATGATTTTATACATAAATATTGCAAGCAAAGAGATAACTAAGGTGCAAATTGTGTGAAACCCGTATTTTGCTAAATATTCATTAGGATATTACTAGCTAAAATATGATTAACAAACTTCCCTCGCTCAGTGAAACATCACACGAGAAATACACCAGCAAATAATATCTAAGGGCGGAGCCAGTTCCCTGCATGTACAGAAAAAACAGGGGCTCTCGAAATTGTTTGATAAAATTTGGATAAAACGAGTTTCATTTACCTGACTGCTATATATATATATATGTATATATATATTTACATACATATATATATGGTTGGCGGCATCCGGTTTCGCATTTGCCTGTCACTGTGCCCAGCCACAGGATGCCTGCCCCTACGGATGGACCATGGGTGGCTTGCGCTGCAACACCCACAGCTCCATCCACAAACCGCATATCCTGTGTAAACCTGAAGGAATAAGAGCGGGATGCATGTGGATGGGAGCCACGTTTCATCAATGGAGCCGGTCCACACTCCTTCACCAGCAAAAGCATCCACGCTGTATTTGGGGAATCAAGCGCACACAAGGCGGCGGCTGGACCGTAGTCTGCTCCACACTCAGTGCATGTAACCACTCTTTGATCCTAACACGGCCACAAGGACCGTGCACCACGTCTCCTCCAGCAACGACCAACTGTCTCCTAGAGCCAGTATGGACGAGGTAATGGGTAATAGACAGGTAGGCACCTTGTCAAATGCACATCAAGCGCAGCCACCCCGGGGATATCAAGCAACAGCCAATCAATTGTAGAAAAGTTAACAAATAAAATAAATCGTATAATGCACAAGGAAACGGTGACATAAATCTTAAATTATTGAGCATATCAAATAACTTGTCTATAAACGGTTCCGAGGTAAGTTCACGAGGTCAGAAAATATGTTTTACGGAAATGCAACAAACACGAAAATGTTATGGAAATTGACCACAATTGGCTTAAGCGACGTGTGCAAGTTTATAGAAGAGAGTACAGGTAGGTATTTATTTGAGAAAGAAAAGCATTAGGACAAAATTGAAAGCCCACCACCCGAAATAAATAGACTTAGCATGCAAACACGCGGTTAGTAAATTGAATGCAGCGTACCTACAAACGCTGCGCTGGTTCTGCTAAGGTTCTCTGCAGGACCCGTCGTCGCTTCGCTAGTGGTTTCGAGTGGCCTCACTCATGGAACATTAGGCCTGCCTGACCCAGGCAGTTAAAACCGCATGTGCTACAGCACCATGCGCTTGATGTCGATGGAGTACAACCCATCGGTGCTTGCCACTTCCGCACTTGCCGCTTCTTCTCTGCATGTATGAGATCTTTCTCCTGCACTTCGTCAACTGCCTCCGTTAGCAGATCGCGCCTTGCACGCCGATCAAACGCCTTCGTTTCCCATGACCTGCAATCAAGTTTAGAATGTGAGAGGCTGAATTTGATCATGTCCTGGTAACGTAACTTTGGATTCCCCATGTGCCGGTTCATATATATTTTTACACATGTATACATATATATATATATATAATATTCAGAATTAGCAAACGTAATATTTTCTCAGAGGCAGCATTGCTGTCTGCACGTTTAAGGCGTGCATGGTAGTTGAAGTTGATCCGCGTTATTAGAAGATTGTATATCAGTCATGTTGTTCTGCAGCTGTAAACCAGGTTCGGTGGCATATGTAGTTTAATCTTAAGAGTAGGATCATAGGTAGGAATCTATGCAGAATTCAGCGGGTGCGCGCTAAGTTCGTTTCTTAATAAGACCAAGCGGCTGCTCTGCGTTATTATTGTTTAATGTTGGCCGTCTCTTTGAGTCAAGCTGCAAAGAATTCCGCGGAAAACGTTGTTGCACTGAGAAATAAACTATAACAAATTTGCTTGAAAGTATTGACCCATCAGGTAATTTAGATTACAACAGTATTGCCGATGAAACCTATAAATGAACGGTGGATTAATACGATGGATACAAGGGCCATGACTTGATTAGTCAAGTAGGAAGGCCTGTGGGAATAACATTAATCCAGATAAGCTGCAAAAGTTGGTAGCATAAAGGTTATTCGGCCAACCCGGATTTCTGGGGGCAGGTGAGCAAAATGTTTTCGTTGTCTTGTCGTCACTTAATGACTAGAAATCATATCAAGTAATGTAAGTGGGGTAAAGCATCTTCAATTCGTTTTTCAAAATTAGCTATCATGGACGAGGAAATTTCAAAAGCTGTGAGAGCCTTCCACGACTAACCGACAAGTAGGGAAATAAAATAACGGCGACATTCCAGCGGACTATATTGGGTGGCAAGTTTCAACATACCACCCCTAAATTCTGTTTGGCGGCAAAAATTCTAGAGGTGACGGCAGGCGTGACCTAGGCATTTTAATATCTCGCATGTCAGGTTGTCACCACGTAGCCAGCGTTATATTCCGCTGTGCACTTTCTGGGCTCCCAGTAGACTACGGTGTTGCAGGTAGGACAAACACTACACACTTTTCGTGGCCCTTCGCTGGACGGCCTCCAGCAAAGCCAGTTTGCGTTTTAAATTGGGTTTCCAAGCCTGCAGCACTGACTCTACAAGGAGTATCACCTATGTATTGAACATTTGAGGGAAGCTGAAGGGATGGGACGCCTTCCCTAACAGATCAATATGTCTGCGGTTTTGAATGCCTTCACTGATTGCGCCTAACAACCAGATGGTCCTGCATCACAACCCCAAGCTCTCGCTCTTGTGTGATGTTTCACAGCATGGCATATCCAAGCTCATTCGCGTACATGTGTTTGTTGCGAACATGCACGGTTTCGCACTTGTCTATGTTAAACTGAAATAGTTTTGCCTTTAATCATTATAATGCGTGGTCTGTCTCGTTGTAGAATATCGCGATCTTCCTGACAGCCGGTTGTCTGCCATATTTTTATGTCATCGGCAAAATGTAGGAAATTTGCATTTATGACACTCACAAGGCCTTCAATAAAGAACAAGAATAACGGCGGCCCCCAATCGTATTCTTGTGGAACACCGCAGTCCACTACAATTGGATCGGAAAACAAATCTCGAACTCGCACCGCAAGGAGCTACTGAAAGAGGACGTTTCCGATCCATGAAGCAAGTCCCCAGTAGATGACTCCATCCATGACCGTATTTCTGCATATGTACCTGCTTATATCTACATATATTTTTATTAAATCATCTCAATTTTCACGAATGATTTACCTGATCCATAAGCTATGTCCGCTAAAAAGATGTTATGGAAGTGCTGTAGAAAAAGTAAAAAGCGTAAGCTCCAAGTGATCCCGCTATAAGTATTGATCGCACCAATAATTTGGACTGGATTCCGCACCATCGAGTAATATACCAAGGCCTTTAATTATTTATTGGCTTACAAATCATTTTGATATCGCAAGTGCATGCCATTAATGTATACATATACGATCTGTGATAATATCTGGACGCAAATGCTCATGTAAAAGAATAAATCTATTTATTATAGACAATTATGCGTACGAAAGAAAACTATCCACGATCATATGGTTTTCCTTATATTTTTTAGGAATGCGTTTTTAGACGTCCAAAAGATTTAATAACGCGCTTCCGTGTCATATAGCTGAGAAACGGATTTTGCATTTGCAACAACCGTTACGGAAAATTATGTGTGAGAGGTACCTTTGGATTCCTTAAGAAAATAGTTAAACTTCTCCTTGCCGACAAATGTCTTATTATTGGGGCCTATTTCCAGTAACAGATATTACTCTGCTCAAACTCTGAATTGCGTCTAAGAACTGGTTAGCAAATCTGACAATATACGCGGTTTACGGAAATTCTCCACAAGTTCACTTAACTTCCATTGTTGAAAATTTCACCAGATTTATGGTGTACCATGGGGCATATTTCTTGCCCGCTGCATTATAAATTTAATGAAGAATGTAGCCAAACACTAAATAACGCACGTACGTCGCACGGAGGAGCCAAAACTGTCAACCTGACCTTCCAATTCATAAGTTGCTTTTGTGATTGGAATATTGGTTTATGCTACTCACTGCGAAAATTATTTTATTACCTGGTTGAACAACTTATTTCCCAGTAGCTTAAGTGAATAACTTTACTGACAGTAAGGTTATGTATATTTTGACCATTTGGGTTCGCGCCTCAAATTTGATCAAATTCATGTCTAATCAAATATGGCCAAAAGTCAGCAAGACTTTGGAAAGAATCAACAAGAGAATGTTAAAGGAAAAACATCTTGCTGGTTGACAGGCTGGACTCAGATGCACAAATTCTGCTTCTTCTGTACAATAATGCCTAATCGCTCCTGAGTAAATCTGATGAGCTCAAGGGCGTTTTAAAACAAAGCAAATTCTTGAACGCATGAAAGTCGGTTACTTCTTGATATTTAAAATGTGGTCGCTAATCTCCTTTACTATCCTTGAGCCGACCAAAATGCAGAGGAAAGCTTCATCCAGCGGAGGAAGTGTGGTCAAGTACATTGCGAAAATTGACGAACATGTTTCACTGCTGCTTACTAACTCAAAGGCATAAATAATTTAGCACCTACGGGAATGTAAGCCAAAGATGTTTTGGCATTTTCTAATGTTTGGTTGTTTGGAACGCTTGTGTAAGGCCTAACGCATAACTATCACAGTGTTTGCAGATCTTCTTTCTTTCAAAGTGAAACCAAAGTTCTGTGGTGTTAGGAGGGTACGGAATCTTGAGCGCAAATCAACGGAGCACAAAACCGCGTTCACTTGACCAGTTGGCCACCAAAACCAACAAGTACTGAAAAAATTGCCAAATAGTTACAGGCTTAGCACCGTTGCGCCACGGGGCATCCTACGGTCTCAGCATTTTACGGGGCCACGCATACTGAATTTCCAATTCCAACTCCTCGTTGGTGCGATTACTCAACATTTCTAGAATGCATTTAGAATCTAGAGTATTGCAGACGTCTCGCAAATTAGGTCATCTGCTTGAGCTAAAGCGATTCACGTGATCAGCTAGTGTTTGCTCGTGGAACCATACCCTCGTAACAGAAAGTTCCCTAGTATCATGCCTAGCGACTTCATTGAAATTGACACAGTCATAATTACAGTGCTGGAACTAACCACCTTGGGGGAATTCCAAACTAGCCTTTACGCACACATAGATTAAGTTTTTCATAACAATCACAATATGTTTTCCACAAAATAAAGCACATGTTTAGTAAGTTAAACCATTGCATCGTGATGATATGCCCAAAGATCTACTGTAATGTCGAGTAGATTGCAAAGACAAGAAGGCCTTTAAGAATTTTTAAGCGGTAAAACATTTTAAAGAATAATTTGCCTTTATATTCAACGGACTTCTCTCTTTCCGGTTATAGAGCTATCTAAGCGCACTGCATACATCTCAAGACAATATCCATTTCAGTTTCATGCTTTATTGCCCTACTGAGACCATTTAGCTTCGGATTACATGATATGCATCACCAAAACACAAGCGATGGCGTAATTTCACAGGATTACAAATTCATGCTAACAACCCATGTCAGACGTTTATCTGTGGCTGTAAAATGCAAGGATTATAAGATTAAATAGCCTATTCATTGAAGCCGTTTTGGGAAAGTACAGGTGTCGTGAACTGTGGGGATTCTAGAGGAAATTCACCAGCATACTTTTGTTAGCTGACTCGGAGCTGCAGAAATGGAGCAAATCAACGCTGAATATAGCTGATCATTAAAATCAAAGTCGTTATCTTACCTGCCTAGCTTTTTGAACACATTATTGTTTACAATGAATGTAAAAGACTGAAGAAAAAGTAGGCTAGTGCCCAGATTCCTTTTCCCCTACTGTCGTGTGGGGTGCGCGGATGAATTTTAGCCAACTGTGACAGAGATTTTAGTCGATTATGAAAGGCTGGCAGTATTCCAGAAATCTGCATAGCAGCAGGAATAACACTAGCGTTTAAAAAAGAAACACTTACTTTTGGTCCATTAGCGTGCACGTTATAAACTATTTCAGTGACGATTGGAAGATAACGATTAATCGCTCTTTGGATGCATGTACTTAGGCTTGTGATGCCCAATTAAGGGAACATCCAACATTCATTAACTATGAACAAAACTTTGATTCGTTCTCCAGCTGAATAATTTAGTGGCAAACGTTTAATCACTTCCCTCATTGGCATCTTCAGTGCACTGCTCCGTAGAGGAAAATCTCACAAGCTAAAGTTATTACGAATCATTGCAAACTAAGAACATAACGCATTTTATGGAAATTGCCATCCACATTTTATTTCACAGATTTCATCACGTTTAAATGCTTGACAAAATGTATTCGGTAATATTTTATACAATCCACTATCCAATGTTAACCTCTTATGAACGAAGAAGGATAGTACAACGGTAATGTTGAAATAATAATAAATGAAGACTATAAACCGCAGGGTTAATCCATGGACGAACTTACACAATACATTTCAGCGACGGTCACAAGAATTATGGTGTACATTCATAAGCATTTCAGTGTATGGTAAATTGCCGCTTCAATTGAAATGTTAACAATTAACTAGCGAAAGTGTAAGTCAAAGAAATCCTGTGCATTTTAAGCATAAATATGAAGAACCAACATGTTACTTTACTGCAGTGTTATCACCTGGATGGCAGAATGACAGGGGTATAATACTTAAATACTCCAGAAATAGGAGCTACCAAAGTGAGTAAATTTTGATCACCACTTAGTTTGCTGGTGACATTGCAGACGGTATAGACAAATGAAAACCTAATCAGTATTACCTAACGCCATATGCAGTTAGTTTGCATGAGACATATTGTAAGGCGCTGGTTTTCCACTAACGGTCTAACGTGCATAATGCATGCTATTGTCTGGAATGCGGATGTGTAATGGTCGCATTGCGTGTGTGTTCATGTTAACTTTACTGCTGCTATTGTTAGGAAGAGATGCGTGTCAATGCATTATACATCTTAGTGAATTATAGAAAAAGAAGCCCAGTGGTATGGTTTACTAGGCCGTTAGAATGTTGGCTTTCAGCCGATAGTAATTGATTGATGTTGCTCACGTAACAAGGTTTGTTTAAGCTGAAAAATAGAATTCTAGACATCTAATTTGCAAATTTTGTGGTTTATTTGTAGAGTGATACAAATTAAAATGCACATACCTCATCCGAAGTTATTATGAGCTAAAACCTAGTTTAAACATGTCTACGGTGTATGTAAGATTGGAAAATCAGAGAAACGGGCATTAATTAAGTGGTAGACGAGCTAACGAACTGATTATATATATATATATATATATACGAACTGATTATATACATTTAAGTAAAATAGCATGTACCCTACATTTTATATGTTACTGATGTTTAATAAAATGTTTGAAATATAATAATAAAATAATTGCTTGAGTTGCTGGGCGATTTTCTTAGTAATTTTAAAGGGAATATGCAGATTCCAACCAATTATAAAACTATTGGTAGACATAACATGACGTATAGGGGATAAGCTTCGTCAGCAACTAATTACTTCTGTTAAGCTGGAAAGTAATCAAAGCAGGCTTCGTATTCCAACTTCGCTTCTTTTTCCTTTCAGCGTGAAAGGTGAAACTGAATTGCATTAATAAGTCATATGAAATAAATTCAGACCCGCCAAGGTAGAACAGTTTCACGTTTTGTGAATTATTAGTTCATTTGGGAAACAGCTGCGCTGCTAGTAAACAGTGCTCTCCTAACACCCGTTAGAATTAGCTAAATGCAATCTTATATGTTGTTCTATTTACCACCTTTAAGGTAAGGTAAGTTAATTTCCTGTGGAGGGCTTCACATCTCAATATTTAGCCAAATTTCTGCAAACACAATTGGATAAGTTGAACAGACGCAAGGATTTCTTTCGCTCATGAAGAGTTGCACATGTTTCCACCTTCTGATCAAATGTGACTGGTGGATACGTAAAGCAAATATGTAGGTCTCGGCTTCCTTATACTTGTATCCCTCATGTCAACTTGCTCATTAGTAAACACAGTGCAGAAAATAATTCATCTATGATGCCTCGGATAGAAGGGGAATAAAATTATGGTTGGAAACGTCAGCTGCAATCTGTTGGTGTAAAGCATTTTATTACATAATAAAGGAGAGATACTTGTGGCCATTTTCTCGCCATATATAATGCTTGCCTAAAATTAATTGTGTGCTTGGTTATGTAGTTACACAACATCTGCAATAATGTCGAACTTGAGGGTGTTGAAGAATGAACATGTATTCAAGGAGCATATCTGGTTTTAGAGTTGCTCAAGCATTTGGGATATCTCAACCATGTGAAATGAACACATCTACTCTAATACTGGTAAAATCGTTTTCTTCTTCTCGTTGCGTTGTCACTGTAAGCTTTTTCGAGCCGGATTTAACAGTCCTACACATTGATCAATCTCAAGTTTAATTATCTTCTACGATTGATGTCCGTGGGATCACTAACCTTCTCCACGCTTTTCCATGATTGAGCGCAAGCAGGTAACTCAATCACATTGAGCCAATTACCTTTCTGTGTGAAACCATTGCACACAAATTGCAAGAGGCACTGCGAAAATCCTAAGCTTTTTCCAACAATTCGTTTCTCCCTCTCTCTACATCTGTCGTAACAACACGTGCAAAAGCAGAAAAACTCGCAATATGCGCTTTGGTTCTGTACTGCGTGCGCCACCATCCCACTCGTTAAGTGCTTGCTTATCCTAGTCAAGTGGTGCGACCGGTTAACCACAAATGCCGAGCAGAGGATAAACGATAAGGTCACTTCATTGGAATCAAGCATGCACCACATATGCGTAGCGGCCTCTAAGAATTGTGATGGTGCAAAATGTGCTTTCCCCGAACCGCAGTCAGCCACGTCCCCATCTCAGTTGTCTTCTCAAACATTGCCAGAATACCGGGCGAAAACTGACCGCACATACGATAGTCAAACTATACGCATTGCACTGAGAATCCGGCATCATTCGAAACGTCTGGTTAAGCAAATTCCACTAGACCTGAGATCTGGGATTAACAAGTGGGAAGCAGCCGAACACCAACCCTCGGTACCTGAAGCTCAAATGTATCTTGTCATGACAAAGTTCCACGGAATCGCTTTTACATATGCAGAGACTGTTGCATAGGAAAGCCAAGAGGCCTTCGTCGCGGCCACTTCTGTTTACAAACTATTAACGCGAATAGATAAACAAACAGAAAACGATAAACTTTTTGTCATCTGGTCAGAACAAATAAGTACCATTCCTTGTAGTTCAACAATGAAAGGATCCAACCATAGTGCCCGGACTGTTGTATGCTCAGATGTTCTTGGAACCTACCGCAGTCACAGCCAGTGGTAAGTATTCGCACCACCAAGATAAATGGAACTAAGTTTACGTGTTGATGAATGTAAAAGGCAAACCCGAATTACTCGTCATTCACACTCGCCACTCTATGGAGAAACCAGAATTATCAGGTAACACTAGAATTCTCCAACGAAGTAGAAAACATTTTGCTTTCCGCAAACGCGCTAAGACACAGATCCAGTAGGACACGCATTAATCCGATGTCCCTTGGAGCGCACGAGAATCAGAAATAAACACCGAAGAGGGACACAGCGATCAACTCCGCATAAACACAGTCTCCATACACGCAGTTTCCTATCATAAATCGAACGATGTTCAAGAGGCTAGAAAACAGGACTTAGAACAGTGGCGGTTAATTCGTAACAGATTATATATGGTTAATATTGTGGTGATATCGCGCAACAGGATAACTAACTTATCAAAGTAAAGCGGATGCGGCAATTTAATCCTAATGCGTCTAGTTCTGCTAGAAATAATATACACTGCTGCTTTCTATCGGTGATGACGAAATCAAAATTGTCCTTCTTCGGAACTACTGTTAGAAGTCGCAGAAGCTTTGCAAAGTTCAAACATCAAAGAATCTGTAGAAGCAAACGTACCGACCATGATACACAAGCTTAAATTGACTTCTAATTTATTTGACTGTGACGTAGGTCTCGAAGAAGCTCGGGATGTAGCTTCCCCGTATCAAGTTTGAAACCACTTATCTTTATCAACCCAGAAAAGCGAGTAACTAGTGACCCTCTGTCAGTCGGCATTCTAACACACTTGATTTCTTCACCCCTCTGTGTGCTACTGAGGACCGAGAAACTCGACTGTTTTATACGAACGCTCAGCATCATTGTAATAAACTGACCAAACTGAACGGTCGACGAGGTTTTGGGTCGTATGATGTCATTGATCTCACCGAGACGTAGTTGCACATGGGAATGATGGAACGTTGAAAATTTGCTTCCGGGAATATCGCTAATCAGGAAAATTAGGCTCAAAAAGGAGGAGGTATAATTTTGTATTACCGATGCGACTTACGGGGCGAAGCTTTGGAGGATGCACGCTCGTAGTTCCCCGATTCCATCTAGAGCCACTTGTAGTTAAAAGACAGGGATCCATGCTTTATTTTTCGGTGTACCGCCATCTAACTCTACTCCGGAAGCTGACTGCCACCTAGCAGCTGTTTTAAGGTATATTTTACAATTTAAGTACAATCACATGTTTAGCATGGGTTATTTCATCCTACATTTCGCAGAAATGCCCGCCAAGAATATAGAAAAATGGAAAGTCGATCTGCAAGATCGCTTAATCACTGTTCTCCTTTACAATCAACTTCCCCACTCGGATCAGAACAGGTAACACGCCATCTGTTCTGGAGCTTTTCCTTACTAATGAAGAGCATATGCTAGTGGTGTTAGGTCGCACTGATCACACAGTCATCAGTTTCAACTTCGTCTGCTATGCAGGTATCGGAATGAGAAAGTTGAGCTTGTGAGAAACATCACAAGCTACGATCGATTAGCCCAGCATGTCAGCACTACAACTTGGTCGTTATTTGCGAAAGAAACCCAGGAAGTAACCTGATTCGAGTTCGTCAACAAATATGGTCAGCTGATAACAGAAGCATCCAAACTAATAATTTGCAATAAGTTTAAATCATGTAGTATGCCCATTTTTATTCTATATTGTAAGAAGAAGCACAAGCGGTATATAAGTTTAAATCAATTACTCGAAAATGGATTACCGTACACAACGCAGAAAGCGAGTTTAGAGAGAAGCTATAGCACTGAATATTGGGAAAACTATGTATTCCAACATAACCACTGCACCAACTGCTCAGAGAAGACGAGCCTCATATCAGCAGTATATCTCAACAACACTCATTGCTAGCCACAAACTACTGTACAAGCACGTCAATAGCCAACGAAATTTGAGCCGTACTTCATCCACTCATGACGGTCGATAGGCCAACAAAAACGACTGTGAAAACAGCAAACGCGCTGTGAATGCAACATGCCCCCACCACGTTTCAGAGGATCTTGTCACTAAGCACGCCCTTAAATTGGTCGTCTCTTCACCAGGATTAAACTACTTTATTTTTACCGCAGAAGCTGTCTTGCAAAAGCTGACGTTTCTACGCAAACGCCGCTCGCTGGGTACCGATATCATTCTTCCAGAGGTAGTTGAGGCTGTAACAATCCAACTGTCAGGACCTTTGGCTCAGTTTTTCCAGCGCTGCTTAGATCAGAACTGAGTTCTTGTCATGTGGAAGCTTGGAATCATAACCCCGATTCATAAATGTGAAAGCAGAAGTAAGCTCTCCAAACACCGCCAATATTCCTTCTTCCTAAACTCTCCAAGGTCATGGAATCCACAGTTGCCGACGCACTGATTTGTTATTTGGAAAAATGTAAAGCATCACGCCTGAGCAGCACGGCTGCCGTTGACAGCTTTCATACACAACGAATTTACTAAGCGCAAGCGCTAGTTGCATCGAGTCAGCTTACGCTGGTGAAGGCGTTGACGTGACCTACCTGGATTTCCCAAAGGCTTTCGATCCTCCAGAACATCGTGCCTCACCCCTAGCGCAAAAAACACTCATCAAGGTGAACGCTTAGATAAGCCTTGCTGTAAACAATAAGAGGACGACTAGCATTCCAATGGTTCAACGTCGCCTATGTTGCGCAGACAATTGCAGTAAAGTCCTTAAGAGCAGTGTTACCTGTTCTAGCTGCATTTGATCGTACTGTCCGCAATGTGTAGGCAAGTCCGTCCAAGAAGTGAGACAGACAAACAAGATTGCTGACATAATTTGGTTTTGCCCAACATGTCAATTAATTCCAGTTGTCATCTGTTTATCTTTGCTCATGAAAAAGTGCGATAGGATGACTTAGATAATCGCCCATTTTATAAATACTAAGCTCGATCCCACGGAGGTAAATATGTCCACGATAATACCTCACCCAGCCAAAGTAAGCTCTGAATCTAAGCCGTAGGTGAGAGCTAGACTCGCCAACCGTACTGCAGCGTCTGTGACTCTAAATCCATTGGGTCACCTCACATCCATAAGTGGACAAGCCTCAAACATGCCTGCTTCCACTTCTCCAAACATAGACGCTTCACTTGGAGATTCAGCCATGATACCGACAGCTCAAAGCCGAAGGCAATCCGATACAGATAACAAGCAGGTAACGTAAGCAACGATTGCGTCGACAAACACACCGGGAGCGACACACAAATGTTCATCTTCAGTGCAAAGCACGCGTGGCGCAAATCAGCTTTCATCGTCAAATACAGTGGTGTCTTCTAAACAACCCAAATTACCAGCAAAAAGTAGAAAGCCAACACTCGCTAGACAAAACCACGCTGCGTTAACTCTCTTGTGCACCATTGTTCCTGAATATAAACCTGGCACAATAAAAGGCAAGTTGCAAGACGATCGCAACCAGTGGAGTTCCATCTGCGAGGCAATTGGAATTCGGGTTGAGCCTGCAATGCTGCAAAGCGTAGCACGTCACCCGACCTCAGTGCACTCTGGTGAACCTCACATTATTCGAGTAACACTAGACTCAGCAGCTAAGACAGAGGTTCTTCTGCTCTCAGCAGTTCGTCTTCGCAACTCACCGAGTGGACTGCGCATATTACCTGATCTACATTGGAAAGATCGTCCAAAAGAAGCAGTTGAGCAACGCGGCATTCCTAATAGGGGCACCAAGAAAACAATATTTGTTCATGGTGTTCCCGAGCTTCTGCATTCTTCTGATCACGATGCGCAAACACGTGACCGATAGCAGTGGTGCTACATCCGCGAAGCGCTCTCTGTTGACAATGTTACTGCCAAAGCCCTGACAAGAGTTCCGTCATCACCTGACTACAAGGGCTGCGGTCCAAGACTAATGAATGTAATACTACACTCCGAGGTAATGACGCAAGTTCTGTTGGACAGCTGGTTAAAGTTTCGAGCTAGGTTGCCAACAGAGATCCAGCTAAAGGCAGCAGGCTAACGGCCAAAGGTCAAAGAAATTCGATGGAACTTGCAAAGGCTACAATTTCTTTATGTGCACAGTCCTGCGGAGAGACCGACACAACGGCGCCCACGGCACACAACAGAACAGAGCACAGCACAAATCAAACGTCTGTCCAGGAGCGCTCAACAAGGCCATGCAACATGACGGAAATACATAAACCAGAAAACGATTAATGGCCAGCCACCTAAACTTACACAAAGTTGACATCCGTCAACGCACTCCTGACAATAAAAAGCCCTACCTTGCATGTACACAAACGCCCAAGGCCTTCTAAACAAGTTGGCCGAACTTAGAGAAATATATTCCTTACAACCGCTGGACCTCGTCATGATTACAGAGACACAGTTAAACCCTGAGCTAACCGATTCTGAGATCAACTTACCCGGTATGTCGCTGCTTCAGACCGATAGTACCGGAAGGGGTGGTGGTGTGATTCTTTACTATAATACAAACCTCCTAAGTAAAGTTATCGATCACCCGGAAATCCGAGCTCCTGATTTGCTTTGGTGCCGCCTATGGTTGGGAAACAAGGACACATGTCTACTAGCCGTGATTTATCGCCCACCAAACTCAACGTTGGAAATGTACTGCAAACGGAACCACGTTTTTCAGTTTGCTTTGAACAAGTCCTACACCCACATTCTTATCGCGGGAGACTTTAACGTGCATGACATAGAAACTCCAGCAACCGAAGGTATGCAGTTTAAAGCCTGCTTGCAAGAGCTAATTGCTAGCCACCCTCTGTACAACCACGTAACCTCTCCCACCAGATTTCGAACTGCTAACAAGCCGTCGATACTGGATCTTGTGCTAACTAACGAAGAGCTCAAGGATGACGGGATAGTTACAAGCACATCACCGGGTAGTAGTGATCATGTTACTCTACTCTTTGATTATATATGATATGCGGAGTACCCTGAAAAGGAAGATGATAAAGTGCATGCTATCACGCACTACAATGTGTTATCTAAGCTAGTTAATGATACATATTGGACTTTCTTAACCGAATGCCCTCAGATGTTGTCTGGGAAACCTTTAAAAGGACGTTTAGCACACTGGTGGCACACACATCGGAACAGAATTCCTTCCAACACAAAAACAAGCATAAGTCATTTCTTAGGAGCAGAAAACCTAAATGTATGTCCCGGAGGGATTTGGCATGTGGAGATCACCGGGAATACTCAAATGCTGAATCCTGGAGTGCATACGTGATACATCGTAACTTCTGTGTGATACCCAACCTGCGAAGACAAAGTCAGCAGGAGTTAATGAAGCTATTCTGCAAGTAACGCAAACTCCTGTAAAGGCACGTTAACAGCATTCGAAAGGTGAAGCGGGCGGTTCCAGCGCTAGTCACTGCTGATGGGTGCTCGCAATCAGCACTGGAAGAAGCTGATCTCCTACGGCTTCATTACTCCCAAACTTTCCAGCAGTTAACGAGCCCAAACATTCTCCTCGCTTCTAATGCTCAATCATCTGGTTAAGAAAACATCACCTTCACTGCGGAATCTGTGTTGAAGAAGTTGTTATACTTGCGTATCCACAGTTCCCCGGAGCTGACAACATCCGACCAAAGGCTCTGCAGGCGGTAGCTAGTGATCTAGCAGAACTACTGGCTGTTTTCTATAAGCGATGTCTAGAAGCGAACCGTATTCCATCAGTATGGAAGCGAGAGGCCATCACTGCTATCCATAAAGGAGGTAGCCGTACTGATCCTGCCAACCACCGTCCAATAACACTACTTCCCGTACTATCCTAAGTGATAGAATCAATTTACGCAGATAGGCTGATGCAATACCTAGAAAGTCACAACTTAATAGCTCCAGAGCAACATGGCTTTCGTTAAGAGCATTCGTGTAATACTAACCTATTAATTGCACTAATAGCTGGACTGAAGCTGTTGATGATGGAGTAGGAGTCGATGTCATCTATCTGGACTTTTCGAAGCGTTTGATTGCTTAGACCATCGAATTCTCCTTCAGAAGATTCGGAATTACGGCATTGGCCACCCAATCCTGAGTTGGATTAGCAATTTTCTACTGGAACGACGGTTAGTGATGAGAGTTCGAGAATCATTTTCTGATGCGTTCGATGTGGCATGTGGAGTACCACAAGGCTCGGTTCTTGGACGTCGTCTAATCTTGGTGTTCATTAAAGATTTTGCGAGATC
>CALYDF020003407.1:0-11324 GCA_944474145.2 Dicrocoelium dendriticum
CAGTCCTTCTTATTCAGCATCCGACACTGCTGCATGAAGCTAATTAAGTGCGCGTCAGAAGGGTACTTAACTTACGACAGTGGCGTCAATCGTCACTGCGAGTGTTTTGGGATAAAAGAAATGCCAGATGACCAGTTCAAGGCCTTAATTTTTGTTTGTATTCTCCAAGCGCCCAAGGATGACGAAATACAGATGAGGCTGCTTTATAAAATTGAACCGGAACCGTCCATCAAAGTCTTCTCCATTGCATCCAAATGCTAATTGTTGATCAATATAATACACGATAGGAACATAATTGCCCAAGGACACAATCCAGAACCCATGGATATCTTCATGTTATCAAACCAGCGAGGGAATACAGCGCCGGTGCAAAACTCATGGAATTCAAATAGACCACCATCCGCATGCCGGTAATGAGGCCAATGGCACTTCGTCACTTTCTGCCCTTACAAGAAGCATCATGTCAGCAATGCAGCAAACGGGAGCACAACGATGAGCATGCCTTTGCAACCATCTTTAAAAGGAAAGCTTACACCAACCCTTCCAAAACGTTTGTACTCGCATCGTTAACAAAACCAGGATTACAATTTTATCAAACGTTTGCTACCTTTGTCACAGGTAACGCAAAACGCAGGTTCGTAAGAGTGGTTGTGACCTTGTGCCCGTACGTCTACAACTTGGCACTGCCTAAGATATCACGTTCATTTCCGAGACAAATGGAAAGAAAATCGGTGAGCCACCTGCTCAAAAACAACTGGATTGCAACCGTCGCTTCAGGAGGACGCTGGACTTGGCCAGTGAAATCTTTTCTTCCGTAATATTCTAAGATTGTCAGTTCAAAGTTGTATGTTACATAACGAGACATCCCGATCTAAACTTACTAGGTCTATATTAGATTGAGATTATGAAACTGGTTGATGTTCACTTGCATTCCCTGTGCATCAAAGTGACCGACGCATCTGCATTCTGAACAGATTATTTAAAGAGAAAATATTCGCAGGTGTTTCAAGGTGATCGGGATTGTACACAAAAAACAAGGTCAATATTTGCTTGTAAGCTAGAAGCAATGACAGAGACCAGAGAGCAGTTCCGTACTCATTGCTTTCAATCGCGGACCAATATTTTGATTGACTAGAGTCAACCGGATTTAATAAACTGAGGAATTTCACTTCATGAGCAACCCCATTTTGATTGGATAGAAACCAAACGGAAAGATCCGCTTAAGTGTGCCCTTCTCAACTGGCCTGAGTGCCGCCTTAGAAAAAATCAACTACCCACTACCTCACCCTGAGGAACGTTTTGGACGTCCAAACGGTGGCAATGTTTTGTCAAACTGGATTGGTCAAGTTCATGTCTCCAGCTTTACATGTCAGATAAACGTGTGAGTTGTTATCGATTAACACTGACATAGGACTATACCAATATGCACGCTTGCAATTTGGCGATAAGACGACTGATGCAATTTTTCAGCGGATAATAAATACGATGCTACAGGGAATACCTTATGCCACTGCATACCTAGACCATATCATTATCATCGGATCTAACTAGGTAGAACAACACCAACGGATGAAACACTTTATTGGCAGAATCATGATTCTTATCATCATCAACAGCAGTACGTCAGCCGTTGGAACTGATGTTTCGCTGCCATACAAGCATGAGGACATATGATATAAAGAATAAGAAGAGAGAGAAAGGGGACAGACCTGAAAACCTTAATGCCCTAAGCAAACATTTAGGGTCAAGGCCGCCAACGCAGACGCCACAAACAGCTGGCTATCGTGCAAAGATAAGGCGGCATCGGCGAGACAGCTTCCTTGCGGCTTTCACTGCCACCCGTCATACTAAGCCATTACCAAGATGATAACTCAGCACCAAACACACATTAAACATTCAATCCTATTAGGAGACGGCAGCAGAGGCGCCACTGGTGTCGGTTGCAAGCCAGGTCCTGTAAAGTCTCTGGTCAAACGCAATGCGAGTCACGTGGGCTCCAGCCCAGAAGACGACACGGACAAACAGTACCCAGTTTGGTCGTCAGTGTCCTCATTTCCCGTTGTTAAGTAAACTTCTATCCACCACGAGCATTGCGCCAACCTACACCTGGCAGACTAAACAAGGCCCTTCTAGGTAATCGGTGGCTAGGCATACGTAGCACTTGCCCGAGCCAACGCAACGTATTCAGTGCTCTCTGTTGTTCTAGGGCGCTATCATAATTGTCATCATCTAGTAATCGCCTACGCACATCATGGTTGCAGACACGCTGGTGCCACCCGACTTCAGCAATGCTTCGCAGAAACGCTGATCAAATACTTGAAGGCTGAAGGGGCCAATCTCAATACCTTATAGCAGAACGGCTCTCACTGTGGCATTGCGCCAACCTACACCTGGCAGACTAAACAAGGCCCTTCTAGGTAATCGGTGGCTAGGCATACGTAGCACTTGCCCGAGCCAACGCAACGTATTCAGTGCTCTCTGTTGTTCTAGGGCGCTATCATAATTGTCATCATCTAGTAATCGCCTACGCACATCATGGTTGCAGACACGCTGGTGCCACCCGACTTCAGCAATGCTTCGCAGAAACGCTGATCAAATACTTGAAGGCTGAAGGGGCCAATCTCAATACCTTATAGCAGAACGGCTCTCACTGTGGCCTTGTATACACGGCCTTTTAGACCAAGTGAAACTCCATTTTGTCGCCAAAGATGCAGCAGGTTCAAGAAGGTAGAGTTGGCTTTTGTAATGCGTTAGCTGACGTCAGTTTCTATGAAACCATCATTGCGGAGGCAGCTGCCAACATAAGTGAAATGATCAACAACCTCTAGTTCCTAGTTAGCAAGCGTCAATGGGTCATCAAGTAGCTGGTGGTCCTGCAGCAACACTTTGCGCTTTGAATGTGCGAAGTGCATACCAAATAATGTGACCACCTGGACAGGCGATTCAGGGTTGACTAGACCGCCCCAACATATTCGAAAAGCAAGACAATATCGTCCGCATAATCTAGATAAACTATCCTTTCACGAGGCAGCAAATTCAAAGCATACATCGTGAGCTTCCGAAAGAAAACACTTCATGATGTAATGCACGACGAAATTGAACAAATACAGGGAAATTGGACAACCTATTGAAACGCCAGTTGTGGTTGGTAAGCTATCCGATAGGCCACCTTAGGTCCTGACGCGGCCTGTAGTGTTCGAGTACAGAGAACGAAGGATGTTCACATATTTCGTGGGAACACCCTTCCGCACAAGTATTTTGAACAGAATCGATCGATCAACTGAATCGAACGAGCTCTTGAAATCGAGGAACACAGTTATTGTCGGTCTGCTGTGTGCGTGACGCTGCTCGAGCACCTGCCGCAAAGTGAATATATGGTCTAAACAGCCACGTTCTGGCCGGAAACCTACCTGCTCTTCTATAATCCGAGATTCACTTTCTGCAGTGAGGCGAGGAACGTTAATCGAGAACAACAATTTTGTCACAGCTGGCGTTAAACTAATACCCCTGTGGTTAGAACAGTCTGTGCGACTGCCCTCCTTGTATATTGCCACAATAATCGATTCGCTCCAATTAGCTGGAACGCTCTCTTCTTTCCAAACACATTAGAATCAGGAGGTCAGTACTTTGCAGAGGACCCGGCCTCCATCTTTAAGTAGTGCAGATGGGAGGGATTCCGGGCCAGCGGCACGAAAACGCTTGAGGGCTGTAATCGCGTTTCGGACCTCGGACTCTGACGGAGGCTCTAAATTAACCGTCCATGGCTTGTTCTACATCCTCTGCCTAGGAAGAGGGCCGGGAGCAGGAGGCCAACTGTACTGATATTGAAAGTGTTCCGCCCAACGGGTCTTACTGAGCTCCTTATTGTGGCTCTACACACCCGCTCTGTCTCTGATTGTCTCACTGACGCCTGGTTTTCTGGGACCAGTGCCGCCGATAAGCTGGAAGAGCTTGCGGCAATTTTTTACAACCCCTCCCTCCTTCATTTTCTGAACCCTACTGGTCCACCGGGCTTCCTCGTCAGCACGTAGGCTCTGCTTTAGTTTACGCCTAATAGCCCGTCTGGGCACATTGTGTTCAGAGCCAGCCGGGAGGTGTCTCCTAAGTTCTAACTGGTTCACCAAACTGTCGGATATCTAGTGACTGGTGCGGTGACGGTTGATAGTGCCATAAGCAGATACTCCTGCGTCTTGCATAGCGGCCGAGATCTTATTCCAATGAAGCTCACCGTCATTAGGACGGACTGTGGAAGTTCCTTGATACGCTTGATAGAATAGGATAGCCTTACCGAGGACTAAGACAATTTCTTAGTTTCCAATCGCGGGATACGTTTGGTGCGCATCCCGGTAAAGTTCATGGAGAAACGACAACGCACCAAGGCGTGATCAGGTCCGACACAGGTACTCCAGTACGAGCGGCAATCTAGGATGGAACCCCGCCATTTGGAACTTACGGCAATGTGACTAATTTGGGTCCAACGCTGGTCAGCTACAGGAGGATATCAAGTGGCACTTCGGCGCCCACTATGTCTAAAAGCAGTGCAACTAAGAAACAAACGTTGCTCCGTACACGGTTTCAGCTGACGCTCATCGTTGTCGGTCCTTTCAGGGTTAAGCCCACATTTATCACCTAGCTATGCTACTAAAGGGCTCAGACGCACTACTTGTGAGTTAATATCCCCTGCAATACTATAATATCTGAACTGGTCGCACTGCTAAGCAGCGTGTTCAGTTCGCCATAGAATATGTCCTTGACAGCATTTGAACTGCAGTCGGTGGGAGCATAAACGGAAATCACGAATAAACAGCGTTTTTTACTACTTCGTGAATCAACCTTAGCTGATTTCGTCAAACTGACTGCACATTTACGGCTGTTCACCGGAATCCAATCAAACAATGATGGCTCAGCCTTGGAGCTTAGAATGGTACGTATACCAGTTTGACCCGTGAGTGCTGCATCGGCATCTCTGGATGCGTGCAACCAATAACGAGAGGATAAGCCGGGTGAAGTTAATTCAATTGTCATTGATCCTAGTTCCGGACACACAACACACATCAATACCCAGTGTGTCCAAGGTGAGTACGAGTGCAGCCTGCTGACCTGTTTGACTTAGAGTGCGAACATTGAATGTCGCCATGGAAACGGGATAGCGTGGCCTTATAAGGGACTTTTGCCGATGGGTGTCCGATAGGTGTGGTGGGATGATGGCTGCAGACGGTTCTACTCCATTGGCATTTCAGTTGCTGTCAATTAATCTGGGAATTATAGAAGGACGTTTAGTAATGGGGATCGGAATGAGAGTAAGAGAAAAGAGTGGAAAACAAATGCGGCGCCAGCAGCAGCAAGTTTTCGCTTATCCGACCTTCTATATGCAGCATGGCGCGGCGGCTGATGCAAGATGAAATGTATGTTTAAAGGAAATGTCATGGTTGTACATGGGCTGAGATACTGCCAGGGCGCCCAGACCCAGACAGGAGGACGATTATGATCCTCATCCAAAACCTTTGGCCCAAGCCTGTCCGCAAGGCAGCGGAGAGGTGGCAGTGATTTAGTTTTACAAAACTGGACGCATGCCATTTCAAACCCTAACCTGAAGGACCAGGAGACTGAGTTTGTCTGAACTCTGAGCATTGACCAACCTGGTAGGAGTGGCTCTCAAGGTGCCCGGAGGCATCACCCAGTTTAGCTCAATGGGTCAATGAGGTACGCGAACTCTCTTATTAATTTAAGGTCAGTCTCGTTGCGACAAATTTTGACAGAATATAGGAGTATGGTTTTCACCTAGTAATTGAAATTATGGGTTTACAAGTCCTCTATTAAAAACATGGGATTTTTCATTGACCAAAATTGACGCAGACTTGATCCATCAAAAATCAAGGCGATCAAGGAAATGCCTCCGCTGAAAGAGGTAAGGACGTTTAGATCATTTTAGGGTGTCTTGAAATATAACCGTTCCTAACTGCCGTCCATGCACAACCTACGCCGACCATTGAAAGGGTTACTGTTGAAGGACGTCCCCTGGGTCTCGGATACAGAATATCAGAATGCCCACGAGGGCATCAATTTATCAATAAGCTAAGAATTGATGCTAAGGCACTGGAAAATAAAACTGTTGTGCAAATCGTGCTAGGCCTGTACTCTGTTCCATTTTACGATGAAAAACGTGTTGTCCACGTATCGTATCCACAGTTTTAAGTTGAAATATGTTAGATGCAGTCATAACATAATCATGGAGGAACAGGATGCACTCAGACGTCTACAGAAAAACGAGAACTTTGTTATCCTACCAGCAGATAAAGGACGCATGAAAGTGATAACGGACAAACCAGAGTATCTTAACAAGGTCACTAACTGCTATCAGACACAACTACATATAGTCAGATTGATCAAGACGCAAGTTCAAAACTGGTTAACCAGATCAAAGAAAACTTGAAGAAAAACAGAAAAAGTACGTGCTAACTGCCACAGAGAGATGGAGAATGAAAACTGATGTTAAAAACCTTGTACGGTTTTATGGGCTACCAAACGTACCAAGAGATGGGATCCCACTACGACCAATCGTCTTGCTTCCGGGAACCACATCTTATAAACTATCGTAGGATTTATGGAGGAGGTTGAAACTTTTGGTTGCCGAATAAGAATATAGCATTAACAATGCTGAACAATTCCTCAACAAACTGCGAGGTGTCCGAGTAAATACGACGTAATAACGTTTCATTCGAAGTCAAGGCACTATTCTTTTTAATCGGTCACGAAATGTCCAAAGAAACCATGCTGGAAATGTTTGAGAACCAACTGAGGAATTCGAAAACCACACGACCTAAAATATTTTGGAAACTCCCGAACCTCTGCATGACCACTTATTTCCGCTTTGGTTAACAAGAGTTCCAGCAACTGAGAGGAACCTCAATGGAAAAACCAATTTCACGGCTCATTGCAGAAGCCGTAATTCAGAAATTGGTGCGCATTATACTAACATCTATCAAATTAAAACTTTGGATACGATACGTGGACAACACGTTTTTCTTCGTAAAACGGAACAGATTACAGGCCCCGCACGATTTGCTCAACAGCTCATTCGAGGATATCAACATCACGAATGAATTAGAAGCGGATAACAAGCTACCATTTATGAATGTACTGGTCACTAGGAATAGAGACGGATCTATCGAAACGTGCGTATATCTGAAGAAAGCGCCTATAGACCAGATATTTAATTACCACAGCAACCACTCGATGTACTAAAAGAAGAGCAGCATTCAAACCCTGTTCAGAGGAGTGGAAATGCACTGCAGTACATCCGAAGCTCGGAAACAAGAAGAAAATCATCTATACCGAATGGTTATAAATAACGGTTATCCGAGAAATTTCATCAGAAGAAGCTTAAAGTGGCGCATACCGCAGCGACAGCAGCAGGTATCTGATCAAGCGAACAGACGGCTAGTGCTTCCTTACATCAAATTGATCTCCCAACTAACAGGACAATTGCTGCAGCCACCATAAATCACTGTGGAGCACAAGCCAAATGCCACACTAAGAAAATCGATCTGGATAACTTAAGGATCCTAGCCCATGGAAGCACAAAACACGCGAAGGAGTTTTTGGAGGCTTGTTACTCTGCAACGCATTCGATCAATCGACACATCGAAATGGACACAGTATACGCCACACTTCTGACGAACGACCGCCAAACCGATCGATTGAATCCGGTGGAACGTGTGACTAGACCAACAGAACTGACGGCAAACTCGCTTGCAGGAGCAAGCAGACAAAGACCACGAACCACAAGGAGGCGAGGTCAAAGGTCATCTGCCCATCAACCAAGCTGAATGCGGATCGAAGTCCCAACCAATAGCTTTGCACGGCTCCCCGGCCAACCACGGTTTTAATAAAACGCACGTACACCACGCTCAGTGCACTCTCACCGAGGCTCCTCTACGCTACTCTACGCTATTGCAGGTCACTTCACTAAGCACTGCTGATGTCACCTCGATAGTTAACGAAACGTTTGCAACAAATTTGGCAAGCTCAGCGCACGGTTCAACAGCCAGCTATTAAGCAGCTTTTTCTCATTTGGTATGTCTAATCGCCAACATGAACTTCGTTTCCCTTTAAAGTCTATGGAACTTATAAATGCTCGCCGGCATATTCCGGCTGGAAGCGAACACAAGAAAACTCGCAAAGTGCTCCGGGCGAAACTCCGTGCTAGCCTGAAGAGAAAACCGCGGATCCTGGTGGTCTCGTCCTTCAACGGAGATGGAAATAGCCAGTGCCCTTGGGAACCATTAAGAGTTATTCCGTCTGATAAGGGAAACGGGCAGCAGGTGTCTTGGTGTTATTGAAACTATACGTGACGAGAGTGGACAGCCTACCCACAACTTATCAAAACGCATGGAACTTTAGGCTGAGCACTTTGAAAGGCAATTTAAATGGTCGGAATTGTTAGATTTCTCGCCGACCGGTGATCGCCCTGCTCCGTGTGCTGTACATTTGGACCAACCCTCTCTCTCAGAATTCGAACATGAGATCAAACTGTTGAAGTTAACTAAAGCCGCGGGACCTGGTGACCTTCCTCCAGCCCTCTTCAAATTCCGGGGACTTGCTATTGTGGATGAGTTACATAAGCTATTAGAGAAAATACGGGAGCACGAAACTGTCCCTATTGGTTGAAGCTGCTCTATCATGGTCCCAATTTTAAAGGAGGCTCACGATCGGAATGCGGTAGCCATAGAGGAATCAGTCGGATCTCCATCGCCTCCAAATTGCTTGCCTCTGTCATCCTTCACAGACTGACTGGCACTCGTGAAAGCCAGATTCGCGAAAAGCAAGCTGGATTTCGTCGAGGTCGTGGCTGCATTGATCACATCTTCACTTTGCGTCCGTTGTTGGAGCACCGTCATGTATACTGGCGGCCCACCATTGTCGTGTTCCTGATTAGCAAAGGTGCACTCGATTCGGTGAATAGACATGCACTTTGGGACTGTCTACTCAGGAAATGTGTGCCCGAGATGTATGTGAATATTATCCGAGCATTATCCGCGGGTAGCTCGGGCAGAGTGAGGGCATACGGCAAGTTGTCGTCGCCCTTTAATTTCTCCAGTGGCTTGCGACAAGGATGCCCACTGTCACCTTTCCTCTTTAACTTCGCTGTTGACGAAGTCATGAAAATCGCGTTTACAGGGCACGACTTAGAAGGTGTGGAGCTACTCCCAGGAGAACGACATCTTGACTTAGAGTACGCTGATGATATTGCCCTCATCTCTGACAGCTCACAAACGTGCCAAGCTGCACTGGACAGATTGGCACTAGCTGTCCGTCAATTCGGGCTTGGCTACGCACCCTCGAAGTGCAAAGCATTTCAACAAAATTGGTCTGGACCGCCTCCTACGCAGCCCTTTGGTGGGGATCAGCTAGAAGTCGTTCAAAAATTCAACTACCTGGGAAGTTGTATCAGCGCCCGTGGGATTGAAGATGAAATCATGAATCGTATAGCAAAAGCTCAGAGCGCTTTTGCTTACCTTCGCTACTTATGGCTTGGCGCGACATCACTCTCACCTTGAAGGGTAGAGTGTACAATGCAGCAGTACGTTCGACCCTACTGTACGGTTGTCAAACCTGGCCGCTTAAAGCAGCAGACCTGAAGAGGCTAGTTACGTTCGACCACCGGTGCCTTCGTAATTTAGCTCACATTTTGTGAGAACACCGCGTAAGCAACGAGCGTGTTCGACGCCTTGTTTATGGCACAGGAAAAAGAAATAAACCGCTCAGCACTGTTATTTCACGCATCAGGCTCCGATGGCTCGGCCACGTGTTACGCATGCCAGCCCACCGACTTCCGCGACGTGTGTTGTTTGGGCGCCAAGGGGGTGGATGGAAGAAGAGGAAGGGTGGAAAGCGATTACTTGGTCGAGATGAATGAACGCCCTTACTTTTGAGCTGGCCTCGGTTGGAGCGTCTCGGCTCCCTGGTTGGGGTCCGAAAGAATATGAACACGTTTGGTTGGACACACTTGCAGATATGGCTAGGAGCCGACCTCAGTGGCGTTCGTGCTGTGAGTTTCTTTGTCCCACCCCATTCTGCTTAGCCTCCCCCTCCAAGCACGTTCTCATTACTCAGCCTTATATAATTTTGCATAATAATTTTTCTGGGCGCACAGCAGCCGGCTGGTAGCATACCGGAACGATGCCCATCCGTTACCAGTAGCTCAGCCAACTTGCACCAGTTGCATTTGTTCTCTTTTTAATCAGCATTGCGGCACAGTAGCTGAGGTGTTACCTACACCCAGCTAACGTGTATGATGATGATGACGAGAATGAGCCAGTTTTTCACCCGAATAGAAGTACAGAAGATGCAGCAAATTAAACCTAGCACATTTGTTTTACTTATGCGGTTCCCTAGATAATCTAATGCCTAACCAACGTACACGGGTTACCTAAGCATGATTCAAGCATTTTTGTAGGACATGTTGTTCACATCATCTCCTTTACCCACAAACTAATGTTCAGTTGCAGCGTTTCCCGGGGCATGTAAGCGCACCCTCCTAAAACTTGCGCATAATGTAACAAGCTGGAAGTCCTTTAAATAATTCCTATTCAATTTCGGCATCAGGACAAGGCGACATTACTGATGGGGTATTGGCAGCATATTTTGGTTATCTGTTTACTACGAACATAAGTGGCCCACTTCAATCGAGACCGCAACGTATAAGGGAGGCCAAATGGTACAGTGATACGACTGCTTAGTAAACATCGTGGTGCCAGAACAGGAATGCTTAAAAATTATCTGGAGCGAGACGGCCGACCTACGCAAAATAATGAGACCAATGAATATGAAGTCGTTTGACGCTACATTATTAACTACGACATGATGTATCTGTTGGAAGACTACGCATTTATGGGAAGCTTGAATATAGCTGCGAACATTTACGGCAAAGAAACGTAAACGTTAATCACCTGAAAAAACCTCCTGATCGAAATGTACCAAAATGTCCAGTATACATTAAATGGAAGACATATCGTTCGGTTGAAGAATTTGCTACCGCTCACCGAGGCGAACGTCCCTGTAAAGTATCATGAAAGGAAAATATGAGCACAGGTCATAGAGCTGACATATCTTTATAGTTAAGGTGCAAATATATTATGTGGAAACAACTTCAAACACAGTGCATCCAAAACACAGAATAACACTCCATAAAGTGCATTGAGTGATGCGCGCAATCTGTCCATCTCACCTAGAAGCATCAGTCCGGAAATCAATTAACGTATTATACTGTTGATTTTACAATAAACGCTACGGGAGCTTTTAGCAGAAATATGCAAACAAAA